>APFE030004652.1:37666-64047 GCA_000404065.3 Pinus taeda
AAATAAATAAATAAAGGAAAGTAAAAAATAAAATAAAATAAAATTGAGTTAATAGAAAGTGAAAGAACAAAATAAGTGAGAGTCAATTATGGAAAGAGCTAAGGAAAACATAAGACAAAAATTTAGAAATTTGCATTGATGGCACATGAAATATATGCATGAAGATTATGTTTCATTTTTGGAATAAAATGTTCTATTTAAAGGATGAGAAGGAGGATGTGACCATTCTTTTCCTATAAAAAAATCTAGAATAAGATAGATTCACTAGCAAAGGTAACTCATTGAGGGCTAGGGGGTGGTCAGCTGTAGAAAGACATAGTGGATGAGAACGAGGATTTGAGGCATTCTTTTCCTAGAAAAAATATAGAAGAGGAGAGGTTCACTAGCAAAAATAACTCATTCAAAGCTAGAGGGTGGTCAACTGTAGGAAGACATAGTGAAATCCTCCCCAAAACATTCTTGGCAGTCAAGTAGACAAAAATAAAGAAACAATTCTAAAATTATAAATAAGCTAATCCCTGATTGAAAAAATAAATTCTCACAACTTATTGTGCTTATGCTATTTAATTAAAATTTCCTTATCTTAATAATTAATAGCCTTAAAAGTTTATAAATATTTTTTAGTATTTAATTATACTTTATTTCTATCCCAATATATATTATTTAAAACTCAAATTCTAACTCTTATATTTTATGGACCTTTTCCACATTCAAAAACCATTAAAAAAAAATAATATATAGATTTATAATCATAATAATTCTTGTATGATTTATAATCATAATAATTCTTGTATATTTAAGTGGAGGAACACATACAAGCATGGAATACCAAAACACTGAGTTTTGACTCTGTTTATGCAAATAGAAAAAACCCTAACAAATTTAAAATTTTCGCTTCGGAAGCTTGTTGGCTGGTTTTGGTTCCTTTGCTCAGAAGCTTTCTTTGAATTATTCTCAAAACCAAACTGTTCTCCAAATTCCTCAATTATCTCAAACACCGCATCACCCAACTTTATCTCTACACTTTGAAGTCCAAAGTTCTCTAAACTTTTCTGCGGGTTCAAGCATTGTGTCAGCTTATAAATCCGCTCTATTTCCAACAACATTTTTGTTTTATTTTTTATATTAACATAAATTATATTCATATCCTCACTCCTAAAGCCAAGACAAAATTTTCATTAATTGTGCTTGCGTATCAACTCAACTTTTGCTAATCCAAGCAGTGTTTTCTTATTTGAAAAAAGATGTTCTGGGCCCTGGCCCTGCAGTCCATTTAGAAACGCCAAAGCCAAACTTAATGCTTTTATCTGAAAATTCCATGGAAACATGTCCAGGGTTGGGTAGATTATTTTATAAGAAAAAAAATTTGAATTTAGATGTTTATTTTACAGTTTAGTATGATGTGTAGTTTTATTTTTAGGTTTCTTAAAATAAACAAATTTAAAAATCTGAAAAAATAAAAAAAAACTATATAAAATATTTAAATAATATCACTCACAAAGAAATTTCACATGAAAAAAATTAAATCTTTCTCGACTCATAAATCATAATTCAAAAATCAATAAAAGATATTTAGTTGGGGACGCCCCTCCTCCAATCAAGATCAAAATTGTTCTAATGTGATGCCTCCCTGAAATCTTTAACAAAGCGGTACCTCTGGTAACTACACACTCAATATGTAAGATAAATGGAGATTATGGATTATTTCTCAACTTTATTAAAAATATATATAAAAATCATAATTTTAACCATCAAAATCAAAATTATATATATATTCCCGTCTATACCATCTCATGCTCCTTATACAAGTCTAGTGTGTATAATATAATGAATACTCAGAAATTTATTATATGGTTATTACATGTTTATGAGTTTTCGCGTTGGAATCCAGGAACAGATTGAATAAACTGGTACTTAGAACTCCAAGGACCTGTTGGTGTGTAGACAGAATTTTGTGATGCATGAACATTTAAGACAGAATTTGCTGCCTTTATAATAAGGCTCGGCTCCCAAACTTGAAGTAAACTTAGGTCAGAATTATAAATTGTTGAGTACCCACCAAAACAAACGTATATGAAAAACTTAATCCATTTTGTAATGGTATCTTAAATTTCGATATGAATCTGTATTGTTCCTTGTTGCCATGTATAGTGTTAATAATAATAAAATTTAGTGTGGAGAATAAAGCATTATGTGTAAAGTTCGAAAAAGGTTTTGTTTTCAAAATGTATATTACTTGCGGGTAGAATTATTTTTGTTTAATAAAAAAGAGAGAGTAAGAATTAGTTTAAACATTAATAGCAATGAAGATTTTTATTTTTATATTAGGTGGAATATTAATTCAAATGGAAAAGAAAAGTTGAGTTAAGAATTGGAAATAACATTTATTACATATAGCTGTAGGTTATGTAAAAAACCTTATTACATGTTGTTTCATGAATTTCTAGCATTTATAAGTTGAATAATAAAGTCTAAATTTGTCTAATTATTATTAGATTATTTCGTTAGGATTTAGTAAGTTTATTATTTATTAGAAGTGTGGTTTTTTTAGTTGTAACAAATTTGAATATAAATTAATTATTAATAAAGAATTTAATTGGATTTTTCGAGATTAGAATAATGAGATGAAAATAAAAGAGTGGTAGATTGACACTAAAGGGGAGTAAGTAGAAGTTTTACAAATTAGTGTAAAATATTAAAAAGAAGTAATAACCTATTTTTGAATAGGATATAAGTGTTTGGATTTGAGGAAAGGAACATGGTTAAATAACATAGCACTTTTAAGGTATCTATAAATAAATAATCTTGTGGAAAATGGTTGAAAAATCATAGAAGTATTTTCATATAAGAATAGGGTAATGATTACTATAAAGTCTAAATAAGGAAAATGCCTATCATGGAGTGAATATCATCATTCAACCAATTAAAATGACATAATCATGAAGGGTGTTTTGGGGAATGGTCGGAAGAATGGAAAAGTTATATTATAGTGGTAATAAACACATGAATGTTTGTATGGTAGGAATAAAGAAGATACAAAGTAAAATGGGAAGATTTTGCAATTGGAAAAAGGGGAAATGCTTCAGTATAAAGGTAGTATTTCATAGTAAGTCCAAGATTAGTGATAGTCAAGTAGAGTGCTACTGTGAATAAAATACAAGAAAATTTTAGGATTGGAGTAGCTAATAAAGCTCGTACAATTTTTTCATTAAAATGTAAAGATAGGAAGTTGTGAACACTCATAATAGGTGGGGAATGACAAGTGATAAACTAGAAAAATGTATAGAGGTTTAGATGATCAAAGATAATAATTTTCTACCTTTTGGAAATAGAAATAGACTATGTATACTGATGGGTAATCATCTAGCATGAAGTGTAAGAATGAAAATGAGTACAAAAAAATTCAAAAGAAGTAAGAATAGACTAATAGCGGGTAACTTAACAAATCTGCACTCATTGTTTTATTAATGGATCAATTTACTAATGATATTTCATATTGAAAAGCTTATCAAGTTTTTACCATTAGTAAAGAAGTTATTTCCAAGAAATTAGGTATAAAATTCATTTCTATGGATGATAAAGGTAGTAGTGCTTCCAAGCACTTGAAATTCTAAAATTAAAGATAGTGTTTGACAAGTCAAAAGTTAAGGGGAACAATCCCTAGTCCAACATGAAGAAGGGTGCATCTATGATAAAAAAAGGAAGTGGTATTAAGTTGAAAACATGATGAGATGGTCCAACATTATTGATAATTACTAGGTGATGAATAAATCAATGGGGCTTAGCCATCCCTTTATGCAATTGTATTAAGTATGACAATTCCTTTTTAGCAATGATGACCTAATATTTACGTCTTATTGGGTATAATAGCCATGGAAAGTAAAAATGACAATACGTAATTGATGAAAAAATATATTGTATTTGATTTTTACATTAATGAATGTTGGTAAGGAAATTAATAGCTTAATATTGAATATCGTTAAAGGTGGAAGAATACATTACTAGTGATTAAGATTCTAGATGATAAAGCTCACTATAATTTATTAGTTGAGTTATATAAGAAAAATATATGAAAATTTGAGCATACTAATAAGATGACTATACCTACCTTGTAAATTGTGAACTTGCTTATTGAAATAAGTTCAAATGATTATTGGAAAGAAATTGGAACCTCAACAAGAACATGACACTCATAGCATTGATGATTCAAAAGAGAATGAATAACTTGACGAAATAGGCCTTAGATGAATGTTTAATGATATTGTTGAATAAATGAAATAAATATCATTCATTGTTTATGCACATCATTGAATTTCATTGATGAATCATGATAAGAATGCTTAAGGTTTCATTATTCTCCATATGATATGTATTGAGATGATTATCATATTTATGATGTTAAGCTATGTTGTTATACTAACATGTGGTTATATTAATTACGTTGATGTAATTTTATATCTTTGGAAAAAATATGATAATTTTATAATGTTATGAGGGAATTTCAAAATTTATGGCATGTGGTAATTCCATGCAGATTTAATGATCTGAAAATAAATGATCATCCTCTGACACTTTGCAAGCTTTTAGAATTATGTCTTTAGCTCATAATTTATTAACATATGAATAATCAAATTTTAATGAACTTAAAGATAGCAAATATTCAGAAAGAAAAAAGTGACATAAAGCAAGAGACACAACCAGTTGATGAGAAATTTCACCCCTCATAGGCTACATCTCTGGGCCCTACTGAAAAGGCTAGGCCGCTTTATTGATCTCACTGAAAAGTGAGTACATCAATAATCTTTGTCTCTTTAGAGTCAAGCTGACGATGGAGTGGCAATGTTTCCCTTCAGAAAATGTCCTCCTATAGAGAACTCTCACCCTTGAACTGACTCAATTATACAAGCGGTGATTGCGCCAATACAAGGAGGACTCAACAACAATGGTCCTCGTACTCAACTCGAGATCAACAAGCAATATGTCATCTTCAAAAATTATCTTTATGTCAACTTCACCATTCTACACTATGCTTGCAGGCATCAATGGCTACTGTCGGAAGATAGACCTCGATCTCAACTTTCCAATGCAACTGATGGATCTAGAAAAGGCCCAATATTGGCCAAGTTATGCATCAAAAGGAGAACAACAATACAAATTAGAGCTGCTCACTGTTCAACTTCACAGCTTCACATTATGGACTGTGAACACTCACAACAATGGCTACTGTCAGAAGGTAGGCCTCGATCTCATCTTCCCAATGCAATATACGGATCTCAAAAAGGCCCAATATTAGCCAAGTTATGCCTCCAAAGGCATTTACAGGGATAAATAAAACTAAGTTCTCAGACTCTTCTTTCAAATCCCTATGCACTGGTGCAGTGGGAATTCCTTTTATAAGGTCATGGGCAGGTCTAGGGGTCAAACCCACAGACCTCCCGGGATCAGGTTTGCAATACATAATGTTTTGTTCGAACAATTTTATAATTCATTGTAACATAACTCTAACATTAGAGTTTGGCACAACAATATTACAATACATACCATGTTGTATGGTATCGTTTTGTTGGGATGTGCCATATGTAACAATATGTAGCGATAACCAAAGGTTTATCAACGCAAAGCCCGCACCGTGTAACATATGGTTTCAACCTTATACCAATGGAAATACATACGGTTCCCTATGGCACATCAATTTTAGAATATGGTTTTGTCATATGGTTTGTTTCCCGATGAGTTGGAGCTTTGATAACTATTTGGCAGGGCCGTGCCAAGTTGGAGGTGCCAATAAGCATTAACTCCATGCCGAGTGTGTTGCTAACTTTTGCATGCTCAAACTTTGGACTATCTGGCATATGGTTTATGCTATGAGTAGATATATTTGATGATTCCCATGCTATGGATACATTTTTTAAACCAAATTTTTTCCATTGGTCTGGCGAGTATATCATAGAACCTCCCTGCATGCCATATAACAACAGTTATAAATAATGTTAATGCTGACTGTGCCATTCATATCATATGGTTTTAACCATATGTTAACAATAGTATCAACGATCTAGTGGTTACATAACATAGTAATTAGTTACCATATTAACCTGCAGGATCAACCCGTGCCATATAACGTTTAACATAACTTCGCCGGTGTTTCATATATCTCCACACATCATAACCATAGTCAGACCGACGGATGAACCCATGCTAACTTTGGAATATGGTTGAATGGTGATATACTAATTGACCTATGGCATTTGTTGTGAACTGTAACTTGGCAGTGTGGCATATTCGTTATATCAACGTTGATACCATTACTATCTTTAGAGCTTTGTTAGTTGGTTTGGTAGCATTGATAATACAACCAAGGGATTAGAGAGGCCGCCAAATGTCGTAGGCTTTGCCAACCCTACCCCCACATATGTCAAACTAAACTTTAAATACAACAATCTGCCTTTGATATGCGCAACAATAGCATGGTGTAATGGTAAAGTTTATGATGTTCTTTCGAAGGTTGTAGGTTCGAGTGTGACCTGGAGTCTGACCTTCTGCTTAGTTGGCTATGACCTGTGCATCGTGTTAGGGCCTAAATCTACCTCAGGCTGAGAAAGGCAGGATCTAGGGTAACATCAAACAATGCTTAGCCTAGTAGCTAGCCCTACCAGGTCGAGAGAGGGCTCTTTCCTTGTCAATCTCAGTAAAATATAACAAATGAGGCTTGAGATGACTTATGTAAAGACTAATTTTAGGCTAGTTATATTATCAAAGGAGTTTGATTGAATTTGATGATGTTTTGTTGGCTCAAAAGTGAAAGGCAGATTTGAGTCTGGGGAATGGACTCAGTCTTGCAGAGGTTTCTATGGGGCGAGGTATGCAAATGGTTTAGTACTTTAAACTAAATGAGATGGAGATTCTTAGGACTAGTTACGAGTTGGGGAGGGCATGAGAGTCTCAGGGATCCTCTTCAAACAGTAGAAAACATAAATAACTAAACAAACCCTAGGTAGAGCACTCCAACTTCAATGATTTCTACCTTTATCCTTGATTCATTTAGTTCAGCTACAAAAGAGAGAAAATGGCATACATAAACACATGTATAACTTTAATTATAGAAGAAGACACTATACCAAATCAATTTTCCACAAGAAACCCACAAAAGGCTACAAACCTTGGTCTATTCCTTTGCCAAATTGCAAAGTTGAATGTACAATGCTGCTCAAAACTTTCACAAAAGTCCAACCTTTACCAATGACTGAAAAACTACTAGATATAGACAACAAACAACTCATTCTAGGCTTTAGGGTTAGAATTCATGAGTTTAGAAGTTGTTTCAACAAGATTTAAACTAAGAACTAAAAAGTAGGTAGTGGAACAACTTGCCTCTAAAACCTAGGAAACTGATTCATTCAGTTTCAAACTACCTTCTCATGATGTATCTACCTCCATGTGTGAAATTTTAGCATATTTACATCAAATTCCATCAAGTTACATCAAATTACATCATTATTTTGACTATGATACATAGAAAAGTTAAACTGAGAAAAAACTAGGCAAAAAACAGAGTTTTTTGGGCAAAAACAAAGTCAATTTTCCATCTTGTGCATTGCGCCCTTTTGCAGCTGATTTTGGAGGCCTTCCCTGCACCAAATTTGCTCCAACTAGGCTTGTTGGAAAGGTTTTTCTGTCTACTTTCGAGAACTAGTGGAATTTCTAAATTTGGTATCCAGTTTCCCCTCCAAAAGTGAGTTCTCCCAACATTGCTTCCAGTGTGGCCAAAAACGGGAAGAAAGGGCATTTTTGAGGTGTTTTTGACCCTTTGGAAGCTCAAAACTTGACAAAATTCCTTGGCCATTTGTGGGAATTCATACTTTTGCCTCAGGAATCCAAAAATGTTGAGTTTTCCTCCAAAGGAGGTCCCTAGCAAACGCGTGCACCAGGTGGCACGACGCACCAGGGAGAAAAACCTATGTTTTGCTCCAAAAATTCAAAATTGACAAAAAGTATCCCAAATTTCTTGAAATTTGGGCTGAGTGTCCTCCATCAAGTGATATGTTGGGCTAAGGAAGCCTCAACCAAAATCTTGAGCTTTTCTTGCTCTTTCCTCTTCCTCAAAGCTTTCCTCAACTTAGCCTTCAAAGTCCCAATTCTCGCTTTGCAAACTTTGTTTCTCGCCAAATAGTGATAGGCAATGTGCCTCAACATGTTTTTCTCTTTGTTGGCCTTCTCCAACATCTTTTCCAAGTGCATGTTTTCCCTCTTAAGCCAAGATTCATGATCAGCTTCAATTTCTTGTTCAAGTGGTGTCAACTTGACTTTTCTCCTCTTGGCAGCTTGCCAGTTTTCTCTTATGTTTTGTAGCTCCATGATGGTTTCTTGATCCTCTAACTATTTTTTCCTCTGCTCAATATAGTTGATTATCCACTTGGCTCTTTCCAGGTTGAGAGACAAGTCATGAATGTCAGCTTGCTATTCATGAATGATCTCCTTGAGCTTTGAGCTTTGGGAGCCCAAATCAATGTCATCATCCTAAATGAGAATGAAATCTCTCTCTTGACCTTCTGAAGGCCCCTCATCATGCAATGGTTGCTTACCCTTATCCTATACCTGCTTTTCTATTGAAGGAAATGAGAACCCTTCCACCCGGGGTGGAGATAGTACTCGTTTTGCTACTGTAAACAATCTCCTTGTGCCCTTTTGGTAAGTGACAAACACTCGCACACTAGTGGTTTGAGTCCCATGCACCTCTTATTGATGTGAAGGCCCTCTTGCCTCATAAAAAACTGATGGGATCACTTGAGGACTTGCAAAAACCTCATGAGAAATGAAATCATCCCATGAAACATTCAACAGGCTCAACTGATGCAACACTACAATCTTGATTAATGCAAAGTGATAAATGTTGTTGTACTACTAATGAGGAGGCTTTCTTTTCACAAATGTAGTCATTTTCTCAATATTTCGGCACATGAAATAGGGGAGGTTGATCATCCTCACCCTAGTGAAATGCATTAATAATCTGATGTGGTAGGCATATAGGCGAGAAAATCTGCCTTCACAGCTAAAATATTTAATTATGAGCTTCATCAATGGAGCATATGTGTCCTGAAGATACCTGAAAGGGAAAACTCTAGTAATCTTCCTTTGAAAGCCAGCCTTGATATAAGGCTCATAATGCTCTTTGTCAACCAGTTGTCCCTTGTTCCATTGTTCTCCCACATTCGGAATACCTGTTGCTTCAGCTATTGATTCAGGTGTCAAAGTGAATGTCACACCTACCAAATTGACTTGGCCATTGTGAAGATGGAGCACAAAAATTCTAGCAAGTTCATGGTGGTATTTGACTCTTTCCAGCATCTCACAAAATTAGTAGCAAGATTGATGTTTGAAGCATGCTACAACATGAGGGCAAGCCAACAGCTCAGTAAGTGTAGTGGGCTCCTCCAAGATATGTTTTCCACTCTTGTGAGGTCTCCTTGGTGCATGAATTTCTTTGGAGGAGTCACTTACTATTTGCTCATTTCTGTCATAAGATGAATCTGACTCCAAGTTTGTTATTTTTTAATGTTTCTTAGATGAGTATGATGATATTTTATAGAGACAATAGGCATTTTCTGCTAAATGACAAGGATTTGACGATAGGGACTGTGAATGAGGGGTTGGGATGTTGCTTGTAGGGTTTTTGGGAATGGCAGGGTTTTGGGGAATGATATTTAGGGATTAGGGATGTTAATTAGGGTTTGTGATAAGTGAGGTTAGGGATTAGGGTTTTCATTTTCGGGGATAAGGGGAATAGGTAAGTGTATGTGAAAGAGGGAAGGAGAAAAGAGGTGAATGAAATTGTAGTGATGGGATGTGAAAATGGTAGGATGGGAATTAGACAACAAAAACTGTAATTTTGCAAACCCTAAGCAACTTTCTCAATACAACTGTGCAAGGAAATATGGTTTTTTTTCTTACCTATTGAAACACCATACAAACTAATGAAAGCCTCTTGTAATGGTACCGGGGATGTTTGACATACTTGGAAAGAAGAATTTGCAAGTTTTGAAGGCAGATGAGGTGATTTGGATGTATTTTGAACTCAAAAGACCGGTGCGTCGCACCCACTAACAGGTGCACTATGCTTCACTGGTGCATCATTCTAGTTATAAATTTAGTGTAAAACCTGCATGGCATGCGCGGCGCTGGCCAGGTGCATCGTGCCTCGACCCATGTGCACCGCACCTCAAAAATTCTCATAGTTGGCAACAAATTCACTCCTTTGGCTCAAAAACGCGATTTAGCACTTGTTTCTTCTTCTTTGGCACAGAAATGAGCTCTTTAACATGAAAAAGACTTTATATACAAATGATTTTAATTTTCACTTATAAAAACCCACTTTTCTAATGTTAGGATTACACTTTGTCTTTGAAAACTTTGTTTTGGCTATTTGACTGCTTTTTGCCTTTGATGGACTAAATGCTTTGACTCTTTTGAATTTTTGTAGGAGCTAGAATGCAGGAACTTAGCAAGGTGACCGGGGTTGCATCTTGGAATTATTACATATAGGACAAATGAAATTACATGAAATTTTATACATAAAATATAAAAAAACTATGTTTTGAGGAAACATCAATCATTGAGCATGTGATTATTGAAATTTTTAATTTCTGAGACTTTATTTGACCTCCTCATGTGCTTTCTAACCATTATTGAGCTTTTACAAGACCTTGAGGACAAACCCTAAACCTAATGAGACCTAAAACCCTAAAAATGACTTTTTGGAGTTACCAAGACAAAAATGATTATAAATGACCTGAATGTATGAAAATGGGCCAGCAAGTAAATATCATGAGGGAAAATTGATAATATGCCACTACCATCAGATGATCCATGATCCTAATGGAATTTAGTTGATCAGATGAGACACCTAATATCCAATGCAACAAGAGTATTTTGATCACTGATGTAGGGATGAAGATACTGACACTAACACATTGACTTTGACCTACCACATGTCCTGGTGAGAGACTGCCACTGGGCCTTCTATGGCCTCTTTTTTTCCTATTGGAGAAAAACTTCAGAACACTTTTTATCCCTCATACCAAGGCCATTTTTCAAACCAAATGTAACATCAGAATCACCATGAAAATCTCTTCGACTTGTTGTTGGTTTCATGAGAATTTGAGACTATAAAATTCTGAGCATGTTGGGGACTGTTGCTATCTATGCCCATCTTGGTCTCAAATATTACATAGCCAACATGACTAGACTCAATCAATATCCATTATGGATCATTCCTCCCAACTAAAAGACTTTAGGTCCTCCAAACGTTTATTACAATAAGGAATTTATTACATCAATCATTAGTACATAAAAAGTCTTGACCCTATTTATAGACTCAACTAGACTTACTGATGTGATGACAAATCATAGACACACAATTGAAAATTTAGAAATAAGGCATGAAATCTGCCCAGTTCCAAGTAAACGACTTTTCTGGAGACTTACATTCTTCCTTTCAAGTTCTCGTTGCTTCCCCTTGGTCTGATTGTGGTGTTGTCAATTCATGTGGGAGAATTGAACATATGCTTTCTGAATGTCCTTTCAGCATACACTATGAATAAACTCTTTCTCCTGAGTTTACAATGGTCATCTTCTTACTCAATTTCTCTGAGCTCTGTTTTGATGGTGCCGAGTCCTTCCCTAACTGTATCAAACTATTTCTTAGACTTTTCTTTACCTACAGTGTTGCATCATCCTTCCATGGAATAATCCTTGTGGCATGCACCTTCTTTTTGTAAACCTTCTCCTTCAAGCATTTAGCTACACAATGGTTGTTACTTCCACAGAAAGTACATGGATAAGTCTATTTAAAAATCTTCATAATAAAATTTTGATTGAAAGTTTCACCTTCCGAATCACTGCTAGAATGAATCATCTATTTACCTTTACAATCCTGTAGATTTTTTGGCATTTTCTCAGGATGTAATGACCACCATCAATCTGCTATGTGGCCTTTCTTTTCACAATAGTCACATGTTGATTGTTCAAATCCCAATAGTTCGTATTGAGGTCTTTCCTGAACATATATTGGATGGAGTTTGCCTTGGCTATGCTCGCTGAGGCGTTTACCTTGCTGATATGTCATTTTGTTCATCAATTTCATACCAATTCCTTTGGCATGTTTCTCGAAAGCTCCAATCTCAGGATCACTTGAAAATTCTATCGATTTCTCTTCATGGATTTGATCCTTTCTTATTGTCTTTGTTTTTCTTCATGTAATGCTTTCACCATGCATCACAATGCAACATATTCCTGCCGATATTGTTGATTTGATTTTTCCAATTCTTGCATCCAACTTTGCTTTGTGCGTCTACTCATCCTTGCAATCTAGTAAAAAATTGCTCTGATACAAAAAATGATATGAAAATAGACGATTGTCCTCTAACACTTTGAAAGCTTTTAGAATTATGTCTTTAGTTCATAATTTATTCACATATGAATAATCAAATTTTAATGAACTTAAAGATAGCAAATATTCAAAAACACCAAAGTGGCATAAAGCAAGAGACACAACCAGTTGATGACGAAGTTCACTCCTCCTGGGCTACATCTCCAAGCCCTACTCAAAAGGCTAGGCCACATTATGAATCTCATTGCAAAGTGAGTACATCAATAATCTTTGTCTCTTTAGAGGCAAGCCCACGATGGAGTGGAAATGTTTCCTTTTAGGAAACGTCCTCTTACAAAGAGATCTCACCCTTGAACTGTCTCAATTCTATAAAGTGGCGTTTGTGCCAATACAAGGATGACTAAGTAGCAATGGTCCTCGTACTCAACTTGAGATCAACAAGAAATATGTCAGCTTCAAAAAGTCGCTTTACATCAACTTCACCATTCTAGATTTTTCTCACATGCACCAATGGCCACTATCATAAGATAGGCCTTGATCTAAGCTTCCCAATGCAACTAAAGGATCATAAAAAGACCCATTATTGGCAAAGTTATGCCTCAAAATGCATTTACAAGTACAATTATACAAATTAGAGCTGCGCTTTGTTCAACTCCACAACTTCACCATTTTCGATTTTGTACACCGACATCAATGCCTACTATTGGAAGGTAGGCCTCTATCTCAGCTTCCCAATGCAACTCACAGATCTCAAAAATACCCAATATTGGCCAAGTTATGCCTCCAAAGTCATTTATAGAAATAAATAAAACTAAGTTCTCAAACTCCTCTTCAACTTCTTATGCACTTGCGTAGTGGAAAATAATATTATAAGGTCGCGGGCAGGTCTTGGGGACAAACTCGCAGAGCTCCTGGGATCAGTTTGTAATACATAATGTTTTGTTGGAAGAACATTACAATTCGTTGTAACATAACTCTAACATTAGGGTCTGGGACAACAATATTACAATACATATCATATTTTAGGGTATCGTTTTGTTGGCCCACACCATATATCACAATACCATAGCGATAACCAAATATTTATCAATGTAAACCCTGAACCATGTAACATATGGTTTTAGCCTTGTACCGGTGGCAATACAAACGGTTCCCATGGCACATCAATTTTATAATATGGTTTTGTCATATGGTTTGTTGCCCACTGAATTGGAGATTTGATAACCGTTTGGCAACGTCGTGCCGAGTTGGAGGTACCAATAAACATTAACTCCACATCGAGTGTGTTGTTAACTTCCACATGCTCAAACTTTCGAGTATCTGGCATATGGTTTATGCTCCGGGTGCATATATTTGACGACTCCCATGCTATGTACACATTTGTTAAACCAAAGGTTTTCCATTGGTCCGGTGAGTATACCATAGAACCTCCCTGCGAGCCATATAACAACAATTATAACAAATGTTAATGTTGACTGCGCCATTCATATCATATGGTTTCAACCATATGTTAGCAATAGCATCAACAATCTGGTGGTTACATAACATAGTAACTTGTTACCATATTAACCTGCCAGATCAACCGTGGCATATAACATTTAACATAACTCCGATGACGTTTGATATATCTCCATGCATCATAACCATAGTCGGACCAGTAGATGAACCCTTGTTAACTTTGGAATATGGTTGAATGGTGATATATTAATTGACCTGTGGCATTTGTTGTCAACTGTAACCTGGCGATGTGGCATATTGGTTTCCTGTCGTTGATACCCTTAGTATCTTTAGAACTCTGTTAACTGGTTTGGTAGTTTTGATAATACAACCAAGTATTTGGAAGGGCCACAGGCTGTGGTGGGTTCCACCAACCCTACCCCCATATATGCCAAGCTAAACTTTAAGTATAACAATCCGCCTTTGATATCCAAAGAAATAGTATGGTGTAATGGTAAAGTTTTATGATGTGCTATTGGAGGTTGTGGGTTTGAGCTCGACTTGGACTTTGATCTTCTATTGAGTTGAATTTGACGTGTGCATTGACTTCGACTTGCCACATGTCCCATTACGAGAAATAGAGAAATGGCCCTCTTTGAAATAGAGAAATGGCCTGCTTTGACCTCTTTTTTCTTCTTATTGGATAAAATCTTGTATTCCTACTATTAGAGAAAAATTTATGTTTTCTCCCTCATACAGAGGCTATTTTGCAAATCAAATATACTATTGGTTTTTCCTATTGGAAAAAAACTTGAGAACATGTTTTCTCCCTCATACAAAGGCCATTTTTCAAATTGAATATACTATCAAAATCAACACAACGAGTTCTTCGACTTGGCGTTGGTTTCCTCTTTTTTGTCTATTTGAGAAAAACTTTAGAACATGTTTTCTCCCTCATATGGAGGCCATTTTTCAAACGAATATACCATTGGAATCAACACAATTAGTTCTTCAACTTGGCATTGGTTTCATGAACATATGAGAATGAAAATTTCATAGCATGTCAGGAACTATTGTTATCTATGACCATCTCAGTCTCAAACATTACATAACCAACATGACTATACTCAATTAAGATCCATGGTGGATCATTTAATGATGATATGTTTGATGATGGCATCCATGAGCATGAAATGCCTTACTATTTAAGACGTTGTGATAACAATGATGTCGACGACATGCAAGAGTTATCATGTCAATTATTTTCTATGAGATTATTATGTTATAAGTAATGCATTCCTCTCAAGTTGTGAAGTGGTGATTGACAGGAAATCCACTAGTGGCCCAACATGTCCATTTTATTTTATGATCTCATGAGAGCCCATACCTATGAGGGAGAATGTGTAACACTTTATGGGATAGGGAAAAACTCAATAAACTATTTATGCTAGTGTTCTTTTTCCTTGTATAACTCTTGATAGGTTAGGGGACCGTCTTGAGAAGGTCAAGTGCCTAATATTGGAGTTAAGATCGAGAAGTATTGAAGTGGGTGTGGGACTTCAATGTCTAGAGTTGTACTTGGTAGGAGCTATGGAGGGAATATGGGTAACCTTTGAAGATGCTTGGGGTACATATGTACCACACTAGATGTTTTCCTTGGGAAAAATGAGGTTTGATCCTTAGGTCTTTGGTATAGATCAATGAGACTTTAACCCTAGTTCCAAAAGTAGGGAAAGATGAGCTTCGGAGTACTTAGACTTTCCTCTATGTTGTGATGTAGATTTTAATGTATGTTATGTCACTTGGTTGGCATTTATGATAGTTAAAACAAAGGGTATTGAATAGGAGAGAAGAAATAAATAAATTATAAGTTAAAATTTTGAACTTGAATTTGGGATGAAGCCCCTTTAAGAGGTAGGTAGTATGTAATGCATCATATTATTAAATAAATAAATAACAATAATAATAAAAAGTGAGAATGCTAATAAATAAATAATAAAGAGAAGATAATAATAGTAAATAAATTAAATAATAAATAATAAATTAAAGTTCCAAATAATGAAATAAGTGAAACTATAAAAACAGTAAGAATAAAGTCCAATTAATATATTTTAAAAGAATAAGATAAACAAGAGTAAATTGTGGAACAATCTAAATTAAGGAAAACTTAAGACAAAAACATAGAAATTTAAGTGATGACACATGAATTGTGTACATAAAGGTTACCTTTCCATTTTTGGAACAAATTGTTTTATTGAATGAATTATAAGGAGGATATGAGGCATCATTTCCCTAGGAGAATTCTATGATATAAGGGATTCACTGATGGAGGTCGTTGATTGAGGGATTAGGTGTGGCTAATTGTAGAAAGACCTAGTGCAATTGACCCTATAGTTAGGGAAAGTGTCATCCCCAAAATGAAGGTTGTGGTTAGTTGGATTAGAATAGTGCAACAGTTTTGAAATTACAAGTAAGCTAATACTTATTTCTAAAGATAAGTTCTCACAACTCATTTTTCTTGTAATAATTAATGCAAATTTTCCTTATGTTGATGATTAATGGCCTTGATTTTTTGTTAGTTATTTTTGTATTTAATCATTACACTCATGGTCATTCAAAACATTAAAATTAACTATTTGGTTGCAAATATATATTAGATATCACATAATATATGACACTACAATCAAGCCCATGAATCCATGTCATCTACTTGGAGTTTGTCCAATTCACTACACCATTGAAAATTAGAAGGACTTGAAAATGGAAAAGGTTGAATAGCTCCATACTAATCAATTTCTACATTAGTGATCCAGGTCCGGGTGTGACAAAGGAACCTTCCAAGACCTTTTAGTTTTTTGATGTGTCAAATTGCATTTTTAAACAAACATAAATGAAAACATCCACATGATGTAAAGAAGAGAAACAAGACAATCATCCACACACGAAAACATAAGCCATTGATAATGGAGTTTGTCAAGGACAAACTACGTCTCTGGGCTCTGGTCTCAAGATAGTGTAGACAACTGCATTAAGTGTTGTCAATAGTGGTGATATATATAAGAGGTGATGTCGCTATCATACAAGGAAACTTCCCTCACGCAGGAGTGACTCCAAGAGATGTTCCGCTATAGGAACTCTTAGTCAAAAAGGACTCCTATCAGTATGACACAAACTCATGCATGATGATCATGCACATCCCACCAACATTGCATAAAAGGGATCTCAATGCAAACATACATGACAACAACATGAGTATCCCATCAACATACAACAAAGGGATCTCAAAACACAACATGACGAATCATGACAACAAGTACATCACACATATGTTTCTACATCACATCAGGTAGGAATCATGAAAACGAGTAAGAAACAAGTTCCCACATCAAACATTAAATAGGGATCTATGTAGCACGATG
Organism: Pinus taeda; assembly: GCA_000404065.3. Lineage (NCBI taxonomy): Eukaryota > Viridiplantae > Streptophyta > Pinopsida > Pinales > Pinaceae > Pinus > Pinus taeda. Next base: position 54,908 of record APFE030004652.1, read on the forward strand.
CAGAGCAAAAGAAGTACATGAATAAATTGCATATACCTCACATTCAAGGGTCATCAGAAGAAGTGGATGTTAAATTGCTAAAGTTGTTCGTGCCATCGATCTCACAACATCAATTGCATGGAAATGATTGCTCGCACATAAATCCTAACACCTGCACTTCACTTAGAAAAGTGGACGAAGAATAGAATGAGAAAATGAAAATTCTGAACACGCCATTAGATTTGTGGCGTCGAATAGTGCAAAATCAATTGTCAAACTTCTAAATTTTGAGAAAGTGGAATTCTGGGGCTTAAGGAATTTTTTAGATTCCCCCTAGATTCCTCAAAGATTCCTTCCTCCGGGTCCTCTGCAAATCTGTTTCTTAGATCACGGAATTGACTGCTCCATTGTGTTCCTTGTGAAATTCCGGGAAAAATTGGTATGAAGTTGGCCACATTATGACTGGCGAATTTCAGCCTCTAAGGAATCTGGAAGATTCCTTGAGATTCCTCAAAGATTCTCCTTCATTGGGAATCTAAAAATTTACTACTCGAAAGGAAATCCATCCTCGTCATAGCATTCCCTGCACAAATATGAGAAAACTGACTATAAACTTGGTTATATTCTGACAAAAATAATTTTTACCTCCCTGAAGAATTTTCAGGCATTAAAGAATATTTTGCCTCAAAATGCGTGTTAAGGTTTTGACTCCTCTGTCTCGAAATCTATGCCCTCTCCTGGTTCCTCCATCTGTGCCCTCGGTGCACAGAAAAATTGGGTTTATATAAATTTGTTGGTAGAGTTTGCAAGAAATTCATTTTGGTGCATTGGCAAGGTTAGGCAAATGGTTGAGGAGGGGTCAGGTGGTCAAACCCCGTCCCTCCCTTTTTTGACACATTATTATTTTACTATTTGTTTTGAAAACAAAATGTATTGGGGTTGGGTCTACATTGGGTGGCCCACCCCATATCCTCTGTATCAACATTTGAATGGTGTGTTAGTTGCATTTAATGGGTTATTGGTTACGTTTATGGGCGCATTAAATGGGGTGTGTTGGGCCGCCTGTGGAGCGGGGTAGCCACATGGCCAGGCGGGTTCGATTCCCACTAGACCAAAATAATACGTTATGTGTTTTTATAACCCATATATAGTTAAGGTATGGTGAAGTGGGCTGGCAGGGGTGGTGGCCCGCCACCCTTTTTTTTTAATTTTTATTTAATATAATGTCGTCTTTAAATATTCAGATTTTAGGCTGAAGGAGAAAAATTAATCAGGCCACAAATTTTATCAGAATCTAGCCTAGGTTGGCCGGAATCCTGTGGTCAGGTTCTGTCCAAATTGTGGCCTCCTTAAGCCTACCCAGTTAGCAAAAAGTCAATCGAAGTTTGACTGCTTCTAACTTTCACATACAGACTCGGTTTGATGGACCGTTCACATCACCGCGATCAAGACAACAAGATCTACACTCTGGTCCTAGTCCACAATCATTCTAATCACTTTGATTTTTGAGCGTTCATAAGCCTTATTTTTCTTGTGTGTGTCTCTAGAGCCACCTGGATCAATCCTCCCCACTGAGGAGCTTTTAGTGCTCCAAAAGAATGAAAAACAATCTGCAGCTTCTTTGTACCTTGTCTGCATCACAACTATCTTGAAAGGTCTTGCTTCCATCTCCTTCACCTTTGTTCTTCAGAGCTTTAAGCGATGAGTCGACACCTGCAATCTCTACAACCTGTAGTACATTGTTTCACAAATTATTTGCTTGACTTACATGACCAACTAATGACCCAAGCAACCCTTACCTGCCACAAGTTTATAACTCATACCTAGTGGTCAAGTTTACATCAAGAGGGATCCAATACTCCAGCTACCAAAACAAGGTCAACATATCATTGTTGCTTCAACAAGTGATGGAGAACACATCATCAATACAACACATGATTTACAAAGATAAGGCCAAACACTGTTTGTTTTGAAAAGTGATGGAAACACAACATCACTTTCAGAGTGTAAAATGCAACTCAAAATAAGACCAGACATCATTGTTGCTGAACAAGTGATGATAAACTTATCATCACTTTTACATTTTAAAATGCAACAAATGATTTACAAAAGCACGACCATGAGATTCTAACATATCTAGAAACCATTTTTCACTTATCAAGGTGAATGGTTCACCTCCTTGTGGCGCATTCAATGGTTGACCAACTGCTTCAATTGGTTCATGCACCAACACTTTGTCTTTAAGGCACTGCTCTGGATGGAGCATCCAACAAGTGGGTCTTTGATGGCCACTTCTGTCGCAGTGAATGCAATAGGTCTTCTTCCTCTAGATCTATTTAGCATGTTTCTTTACCTGCTATTGAGGGGGTCTTTCATGCCTCATCCTTTTGTGTGCTGCCATTCTTTTCCAACACTTAGAAAATGTATGGTTCTGTAATCCACGAAAGGTACACGTTTTTCGATGCCATGTTTTGTGTTCATCATTAAAAACATGATTATAATTGAAATGAATATTTGAATGTCAAGAGTGGTTATACCTTTCCTTGCCGTATTTAGTGTAAGTATGGTGATGAGAGTTGGCCTCAGCTCTTTCCTTGCAATGGAAACTGCCATGGGATGATGGGGATGTGTTCCCATCATTCTCTTTCCTTGACAATTTTGACAATGTCTTGGAAGAATCCGAAACCTTCGAGTATTGTCCTTTGGTGTATCTCAAGCCTACAAATTGAGGTCTGTCCATAACCTCGAATGGTTGAGTCATGTCTTGGTTATTAACACCAAGCTTTTCTTCCTCCTCATGCCTCGTCCTTGCAAGGAACCTCATGTTTGTCCCTGTAACTGGGATCTCCAAATCTCCAACAGAAATCATACCCTGTGAAGATGAAACTGAAAATAAATCAACATCTTTTACCTCCTCTCTTGATTTGGAAAGAACTGATGAGGGCTTCTCATCATCTGTTTTTGGTGGTTTGTTAGCTATTTCAGCGCATTCCCCAACTTCTTTTTTGATATACCTAATTCTTCTTTGACACGGTAATTCGTCTATTTGATGTAGTTGACAATGCCTGGGCCATTGACGCCCAAGAATTTTCCTTCATACCCCATTTTCTTCAACATTTTGGAGCCAATTCCTATGGTGTGATTTTCAAAAATAGCGAAATCATCATCAGGAAAAATACATGAATTCAGAGAACTACTTATTACCTCACATGGGTCACGCTGCAACTTTTCCAAGGCCTTGTGCTTAGCTTGCAACTATTCTAGCAAACTTTTTTTTCCTATTTCTCTTCATGTAGGCGCATATTCAATTTGATGCTCTATGTTTGAAGATTTTGTTTGTTGTGCTTTAGTTCTTCCAATGCCTCTTCTGTGGCTTGCAACTGAAGCTACAATCGCTCCTTTTCCTCTATCTCTTTTTCTAGAGTTTCATACATTATTTCTGCAGCTTTGAAAATTTTGAGCATGGTCTCATACATAACTTTTTCATCCTCTATTGCTACACGTTCCATTATTCACGCTGCAATTCACATCCATGCAAACACTACTCTGATACCACTTGATCTAGGTCCGGGTGTGACAAAGTACCCTTCCAAGACCTTCTAATTTCATGATGTGTTAAATGGCATTTTTAAACGAACATAAATGAATACATTTACATGCTATAAATAAGAGGAACAAGACAATCATCAGCACATGAAAGCATAAGCTGTCGATAACGGAGTTCATCCAGAAGGGACTACGTCTCCAAGCCATGGTGTCAAGATGGTGTAGGTTGCTGCATTAAGTGTTGTCAATAGTGGTGATGTACATAAAAGGTGATGTTGCTATCATACGAGGAAAATTCTCTCACCAAAGAGTGGCTCTAAGAGATTTTACAATATAGGAACTCTTAGTAAAAAAGGACTCCTATCAGTATGACACAAACTCATGCATGATGATTATGAGCATCCTGCTGTTAGCCTCCTGCTGCAGCAGGTTACTTATCTTTCATGATTGACATTTTTACATGCCAAATATGTCATTCTTTGCATGCTGCAATGTTCCATATTTGCTAACAAAAGCCAAAGAAGGATGCCATGAGAATGTGTCAGTTCAAGGGCCACTGCCGTGTTCCAATTTTGATGTATTATTCCATTTTGAAGAATTTTCGGTTAAAGGGAGGTCCAAACAGTTTAATCTTGGTCTCCCTAGGTTTCAATTTTCTGTTTTAGATATAGAGAATCACCATCTGTCCAAACAGCTTAATCTTGGCAGATTCCTAGATAGGTAGAGAAGCAAGGGTGCTCAACAGCCTATTCTGAGCCCTGGATGAAATAAGTGTAGATATAGATAGGAAGACAGTAAAAGAAAAAGTTGAAAAGCTGGGTTTGCTAGTTCAAGTGCACCCAAACCAAAAAGAAGAAAAAATGCTAGGTAACTAGGCTGGGTAGGTAGTTTTGTGGCCACAGAACCAATGATTGTGATTAATTTTGTGTTTTCAAGTGCTATATATATTCAAAACACAATTGCAAGGCAAAAATCCACTTGGAGCAACTCAAGTGAGGCATGTCTAACTCTCCCTTCTTCTTCTTCATCGAATCATTCACTAACTTCCCCAAAAGAGGTCAAGATCTGCTTGATATCTCTTAAATCCATCATGTTTCATATCATTTCCCTAGTAAAGATTTTCTTTACTTAAAGAGTGTTCATATGTCCTCTACAAATTTCTGTCTCCCCTTTTTTAACCCTAAGACCTCTAAACTTAGCGCTTTCTTATCACAATCCTTATATAATTTCTAACTCTATGATATAGCTCCCAATCTATTTCCCTCTTCCCCTACAAAAAACTATGTTAATAACTCCCCTATATATTTATCCCTTCCCCCTGGTTGAAAGATAACCATAAGTACACTTGGGAATCGCTAAGTTTGTCTGAAACATAGCAAGAACCCTCATCTTGCCCCTTTAAAACCATCTTCCAATGCAATGGACTTCTTCCAAAGCATGAAATTCTTCTTTTTTAGGTTATCAGACCCTCCTGAGGCCTCAAATACTCTTCAAAAAAGTATATACCTTTCTTCCAAGCACAATAATCCTCACCGACTGCCTTAACATTCTTCTGATCCTTTGGATTCCCCTCCGATGCGATTATTGTTGTCGCAGGCCTCAAGGTAATGTTGCTCGTTCTTGTCCTCCCTGATGGATGCTCCGTCGATACCATTTTGCAAATTGGCATATCGAAATAATGCCACATATATATGCCCCTGCCCCTTTTTTGACGATGCGATAGCACAAGTCGGAAATCGGTGGTCACAAGAATCATGTTCCCTAAATGCATGTTGCTTCCTCTTGCCCCGACGCGACATTTCCATTGCATCAAAAGAGTATATCGCATCAAAAATGCTTCGTCGCCACATGCCTCCATTCATTCATATATTTCACTTAAAACATGATTTATCATTAAGACAGGTTTCACTGCAAATTCATCGCAGATCTAGCATTTCAGTTACTGCTATCGCATCGCAAAAACATATAAGGCACCACACCATTTAACACCCTGCCACGTCACCCTACCACGTCACCCCACTGACGTCATCCGCCATACCAGTACCCACCGCTGACATCATGCTGACGTCACCCACCAAAGAAGGGTGCGCAAGCGCGAAAAAGCATCTTAGGAGGCCTAGATTCAAATTCTGAGGCAGTTTTCGATGCGCGATTAGCGATTAGCGCTTAGCGCTAATCGTGCATTGCTACGGGAAATGGGCCAAATTGGAGAATCTTTAGGGAATATTTTGATTCCATAGCCGTTTTTGCGCCGAAAAGAGCAGAAAAGGCCCGATTTTGCAATTTTAAATGTATCAGAAGAAAGAGAAAGACCTGGTTTAGGCATTAAAGAGTATCAGAGCAGATGTGAAGCCAAAATCCATGTCAAAGAGTATTAGTGTTGCGGCGAAGTGTATTAGTGAAGATCTTCTCAGGGCTCGAGGTGAATAAAACATTAAAAGAAATCCTTAAAAGTCAAGAAGTAGTTAAGGAACCATTTAAAGCTCATCATCACAGTGACTGCACATTAAAACTCACATAAGATCAGTAGACCAAAGTTCAAAGCTCAGTTATTGCAACAACACTGCACCAGGTCACAGAGGACACTACATTAACTCTTTTTTCCAGTTGCTTCTGGCGCAGCTCAGTAGATATTTTATTTGCATTTAATTTCAGCACAAGTTTAGGTTTAAAAAACTTTTTCCCGCAGACCTGTTTAGGTCAGTTGTAATAAATACTTCTAGATATTTTACCTATAAAGAGAGCCCTGAACAATGTAACAAGGGTTGGTTTTTTTGATTGGATGTTTTGCTAAAGCAGAGACTCGCACTGTATATTTGATAATTTCTATAATCAAAGACTGCTTACGAGATTGGAGAATGAATTGTTCACTATGTTTAATGGTCGAAGAGTGATTATGGAATTCTTGTGCTGGTACATGACTCAATAAGTGTTTCTTACCTCTGTGTTTCCATTCATATATCATTATCTAAACAACAGAAAGAAAGATTATCTTAGAACTTGTTTAATTGCACTCTATGCTCAATTTCTCCTATCTCTTTATGTTTTTCATCTGTTTTAGGCATAAATATGAATTCCACCTGGCTCATATTTTCCCTAACTCACCATGTATGACAGCTGTTCAGCGATTCTTAATTGCCCCTAGATAGAGCTCATTTTCCTTCCCTTTTTTAAGCTGATTGAGAGATTCTTAACTGCCTCTCATTCCTTACATTTCACCCCATCTCCTTAACTTGAAGGTTGTTTCATGTGCCGCTACCTTGCTCCATGTTCCTCTTGTGATCAAGAAAGCCTACCTGCGGTACTACTCCTTGACTCCATGCCCAATGGTTTGAAACTTATCACTCTATGCATGCCTCTCTGTTTGAAAGCATCTTCCTTCCATTCAAACACCATCCAAACCTAAACAAAACCCACTGAACGCAATAACTAGCCTAAAATCATCTTCAACAAAGCTAAATCATCAAGAGAGAGCCCTCTCTGATTGTAGGTGGGCTAGAACCTGCAATCCAAAGATTGGTTTGTGGTTACCTCAGTCGTATCCCTTCAAGAGCTTAGGGACAACCTGAGTGATAACATAATGGCGACTCACATTGGGGACTTCCTCAGGTAATCTCACAAAACCAGTCCGAAGCTCCGCAGAGGAAGAAACTAACCTTTAAAAAGTTTTTGTTTAACCAGTATTGTTAGAAAAATTCCAAAAAAAAAGAAAAGCTAGAAGCTGGCTCCCAAGAAGCATTCACGTTACACAAGATCAAATCCAGATCCGAATCCCCCAGATGTTTTTGAAAACCCCAATATAATTCCTAAGATCCTTAGGAAACAAGAGCAAAAAGAAGGTTTGACTGCTTCCAGTCCTGAAACAGTTCAGCGTAGCCATTTTGCAACCCCTATTAAAGTCTTGTTTCACTCAAACCCTACTTCCCCTTGTTCAACATCCACTTCTACAAACCCTATTTCCACACCCCCATCCACTGCGCATACAACCACTACTACTCCAAATATCCCAATTGTCCCTGTTGTTCCACTTATCCCTATTAATATGGCTAATAGATATGCACCTTTACAACTGCCTGCAAATCCCGGGGCTATGCCTCAGGATTACCAGACAAAAATTACCTATTTTGATGGCACAAATGCCTGCACATCCCTTTAGCATACAAAGAAAATGCAGGATTACTTTGAGAGTTATGAGATTGATGATGATAGTGTGAGAATGAAAATTTATGTCCAAAGTTTGACTGGTGATGTCAGGACTTGGTTTAGAGCACTCCCAGCCAATACCATAGGAGACCCAAAAGCCTTATATCATTCTTTTATCAATAGATGGGAGAAAAATAAAGACCCCTTGCACATATTATATGAGTATGACACTATCAAAAGAGGCCCTCAGGAGACTGTTTTGGACTACTGTGCAAGGTTCAATAATGTCTACAACGCAATACCACAGAACTTAAGAACTCCACCTGATCTTACTTTGTACAAATTCCCTGATGGTTTTGATGCTGAAATGGCTTATCAGTTAAGGGAAAGAGCCCCTCAAAGTCTTGCAGAAATGCAAAATGTTGCAGTTAGTGTGGAGGCAAACCTAATTGACAAAAGAAGCAGAGCTAGAGCCGAGAGAAGAACTACCTTTAAGGAAGAACCCTCAGCCTTAGACCAGAAGTTAGATGCTATTATCAATGGCATGCATAGGCTGGGAGACAGAGTAGAGAGTGTTGGGAGGAAATCATCATGGGAAGGACAATAGCCCAGCACCATAAGGAATTCAAACTTCAAGAAAAATCAAACCACAAATGCTAGAAGGGCTAGTCCCGACCATGATATTAGGCCCCCTTTCCAAGAAAACTATGCAGAGGCATCTGCATCCAGTGAGCCCACAGAATAGACTCACATGAACTTGATAGATTCGAAAAATGAGCAGCAAATCTTTCTCACTCAAGAAGACCAAGACTACCCTGATGTAAAACAATTTCGGGCCAAGACGGGAGAGTCTTTTGATTTTAAACAAGGTTATGATTTTACTGTATATGAGGTCCACAAACAATATAAGCTCAGAACAAGAACCATTGATATCCCTACACCTAGCAAAACAAAGGACAACAAACAACCCAATAAGATTAAAGGCAAAGTTGTCATAATAGAACCAGCTGATATTGTTGTCCCAAACCCGCATCAAGTCACTGTAGAGGACATATCAGACATACAGCCTCATGCTGATCAGCCTCTACCTCCTTCTTCCTTAAAAGAAAATTTGAACAGCATTCCAAAAACCCTTCCCAAGACAGAAACACCACAAACTGTCATTCATCATAACATATACAATCCAAAGGAAAACACAGAGAGTATTCTAGTGTTGAAGCCCTGAAAATCGGGTCGACAACAAGGGGGATACCCACCCGGTCTGGACCTTGGTTGGCAGCTCCTTATCCATTTGGTATAGCGGGTCCGACTGGGGATAACGGGACCAGTTTCCCGATCTTGGGTGTGTGTGTGTGTGTAAAGTTGAACTATGCTGATCTAAGAGGAATTTAAAGCTAATCTAATTCAGATTCTTTAAACTAACTCTATGCTATTGTAATCTAATGAGAAACAACACATCTAATCTACACTAA
>APFE030004652.1:76709-128143 GCA_000404065.3 Pinus taeda
AAGAGCATGAAATTGTTAATGTGCTCTTCAGCTAGCATGCCTGCTTCAGGGTTGAATTTGGGTAGCCATTTCTCAGGATGGGCTGGTATTTGGCTTAGGGGTGGAGGCATTAAAACCGCTCCAGGGTTGTTCCATGGAGATTGGGCCATTTTTTAGCTGCTGGTAATTGCAAGTGTAGGGGATGATCCTTGAGGATGGGAAGATGAAGATATTATGATCTTGGATGATTGTGGAAGAGGGGTTGTGGAAGGTGGATGAGTGGTTTGGAATGAAGATGTGGGTAGTTGACTTTGCAGTGAGAGGGTTGAGATGGATGATGTAGATGAAAGAGTCTCACTGTCAGAGCACAGTGATGCTTTCCTTGCTCTTTTCCTGGTGGGAAGAGGGAATTCAGTTGGCTAGATGTCAAATTTTCCGCTCTTTAACCTGGTCAGGGGATGAGCGGGATTGTATTGCGAAGTTAGGCTGCTTTGAGATTTATCAGACCCCAGTGTAAAAATAGAAAATCTCTGGAGTTTGTGAATAAGAGTTTGAACTTCAGGGGTTTCAATGGTAGATTGGTCTGAAATATTAGGGTATGTAGCAGCGGTTAATATTCGACCGACTTCTAATTCTGAATTTAAATGTTCTGAGGAGGTCGGGGGAGTTGATGAGGGTGATTTACTCTCATAATGGTATATAGATTTTGATTTAGGTGCCATTCATAGTTTGTGCCCTCCTTCTAGCGCCAAATATGTTGAAGCCCCGAAAATCGGGTCGACAACAAGGGGGATACCAACCCGGTCCGGACCTTGGTTGCAGCTCCTTATCCGTTTGGTATAGCGGCTCCGACTGGGGATAACGGGACCAGTTTCCCGATCTTGGGTGTGTGTGTGTGTGTGTAAAGTTGAACTGTGCTGATCTAAGAGGAATTTAAAGCTAATCTACTTCAGATTCTTTAAACTAACTCTATGCTATTGTAATCTAATGAGAAACAACACATCTAATCTAAACTAACGCGGGGCGTATATATTCTATTATGCGATCTAAAAAGATTTCAAACAATAATTGGTAATAAAGATCATTCAGCTATCATAAGAATAGAAATCATTAAAGATAAACCACTTTTCATAAGAAGTTAGGCAAAACAGTTGTGAACAGTGTATCGCATAATAAGTTATTCATATGTCAGATACAAACAATATGACTCCACCGTACAAAAGTGCCAAATGATAACCCATACATTCATACAATGACATATAAACAACTGAAACTATAAATCACTTAAAGAACATAAGCAGGAATAGTCAAGAGATAAAGTACCATTTATGACTGGTTCCACTCATAAGCTTCAAGCAACAAATGATTTATTTCTCCTTGCTCTAACATCTACTAAGAGTACAGAAGTGCAACATCAGTAGCAGATATCAAATGCAAACATTAATAAACCTTGATCCATCCATTCATCAAAACCACCTCCGAGGGCGCAAAAGTGCATGTTCTGAGGACGAGTTTTTTTACAAATCTCCGGACCCTTCTCTAAATGCCTGAGAAGGGTTTAAATACTGCTAGTTAACTAACTTGATTACATAAATTTAGGATCCAGTTTTCAAATGACCGTCCTTCTGATAAAGCAAACTATTTCTAAAAATTAAATCTGACTCTGAACTATTTCTGTATTTGCTTCTTAGTGTTGTAAGCACGCAACATTCGGCTCGGAAGAGTCGGCTGGTTGCCTTCCCCTTTCGTGTGTGCTTAAAAAATAGAAGTAACAAGAGCTGGCACCACTTTCTGGTAAACTATAAGATATTTTAGAGAATCTCTCGCTGACTGGGTGTATACTTGGTAATAACTCGAATTTCCCTCAAACTGGTTCTGCTTTTGCTATTTCAGTTTCTGTCTTTGCGAATGGCTTGATGAATCAGAAGACTTTACTTTCTGAGCAATTTTCCAGATTGAAAACTGCCTCCGTTCTTCATTCCGGGCTTTTTGGCGTGTAAGTTTCAGGTCTTATTGTAATCATGCTGCTTTTGTGCGCCTTTGATTCTGAGCTTCAGATGACCTATCGGTCATTAGCATCTGTTGAGTGATACTCTAGAATCTGTAGTCCAATCGTATCTGGCACCCGTTTCTGAAAAGATCTCTTCTGTGTTCTCCGAGCATTGGCGCTTTCCCCTTTTCCTTAGATGTTTCCTGCAAAATTGCTCCATGTTATTTCCTATTTTATAGTTTGCGTAAAGGAAAAGAGAAATGGAAATAAAGATTGACATGAAATCTTCAGATCTTATGTGTGCATAATTATGACATTCAAAGTGAACTGACTCTTCGAAAAACAAAAAGCAGCCATTCGTACAATCATTAATTTCCTTTTTTAAGGCACGCGCTTAATTTTGATTAATGGGCAGCTTTCCTTGAATACTGTGCCGAGAAAAATTCGCGCTCATCACAGATTGCAGATCGCAGATTCGTGTTATAGTATTGTAGCATCGCAATATCGGATCATCGCAGATCGCAGGTCGTAGATATTAGTCATTGTGTGCTACTTTATGCGATGTTGCAATATGCGATGTCGCACATTGGCCTTCTGAGATTTCTTAAGTTTTTTATTTAAGAGCACTTATGGTGAATGCGATGCGATGAATTTCGCATCGTTCCTTCGTGGTTTGTTATGCTCATAAAAGACATGTTTTCTTTGCTTTGTTGCGATAAAATTCTAAGGAAAAACAAAAATGTTCCTAGAGATGTTTGTTTGAATTTTTATTAAGGGTACCCCTTTGTTTGGTATTATTGCTAATATCAAACAAAGAGGGGGGTTGTTGGTGGCCACAACATCTAGAAAAGGAGAAATCTACTACAATTAATGCAAAGATTCCATTAGAAAAACCATTCAATTTGGAAGCAGAAATTGGGAAACTTAAAATATCCATCCCCCTCTCAGAACTTGCCTAACATGATGTGTATAGGCAACAAATTCAAAGGTCACTTCAATTACCAGAGATCAGGGATGATGTAAATGTTTTAGATGATACCCCTGAGCTGTTGTTTGGTCCAGAGGTTAATGGAAACTCAACATATGGATCTCTCCCACCCTTTTATGTCAGTCTGCACATACATGATAAAATCTTACGTAATGCTATGCTTGACTCAGGTGCCTCACACAATCTTATGCCTAAATCTGTAATGGAAAAGCTAAACCTTGATATCACAAGGCCCTACAAGGATCTATACTCCTCTGACTCAAGTCAAGTCAAATGCTTAGGCTTAATCAAAGACCTTTGTGTGTATTTAGTCCAATTTCCCAACAAGACAATCCTAATGGATGTAGTAGTTGCTGACATTCCAACCAAATACGACATGCTCCTATCAATATCATGGGGAGCAAAACTCCAAGGATCCCTTCAACTCGACCTCTCTTATGCCACTATATCTGTCTTTGGGAAACCAAAGAGAGTGTACAGAGAAACACTGATGAAGTATGTGGTAAGTAGTGAGGAGAAACCCCAAAATTTTCCAATCTATTCAATCCATTCTGATATGGATTCATTTATCCTTTTTAATGAAGACACCAATCCTCCAACTAATGAGAAGCCTTTAGCTTCAGAGCTAGAGACATGCATAAATGAAGAACCGGTTGCCCATGCCCATGAAATAGTCACAATAGTCAAGGCAGCCAGTAAACAAGAAGAACCTCCTCAAACAGAAATTCTAGATCTGCCCAATCCTAAAATAACTGAAACTCCTGATACAAACCAAAAACAAAAAATTACATGGTATTTAGACTTTGATGGTTCTATCAACAAGTTAGGAGCAGGGGCAGGTGTATGGATTCACAATACACATGACAATCATGCAGAAGGCCATGCCTACAGACTAAATTTCAGATGTACCAATAACATGGCAGAGTATGAAGCTCTCCTCTTAGGCCTAAAATTGCTCAAGTCCTAGGAGATACAAAAGTGTCCATTCTAGGTGACTCTAATTTAATCATCCAAAAAATGAAGCGCAACTTTGTTACCAATGACAATAGGATGAGGGCCTATAGGACTGCTACAACATATATACTTAATACCTTCGTTGAATTCGAGCTTGCCAAGATTTCTAGAAACCATAACATACATGCACACAGCCTGGCCACTTTTGCTAGCACATGCAAGCTTCCCTTTGAGCCAAATCACCATGTTACTGCTGAGATAAAACATAGGCCCGCTGTTCCTAACAATATTAGAGATTGGCAAGTATTTGAAAATGATGCCCAGATTAACAATTTCCTCACTCTTGAGGGCGAGTTTTCAAGTTTAAACATTGACGTGGAGGCCATAAACAATTCCCAACAACAAACAAATGAAAATTAGTAGGCTATAACAGCGGCAACAGTAAAACAAATCCTGAACCCAACTGTTTTTGACAATACAAACATAGAACAGCTGAAACAAATGCATTTGGAGGAAACAACCAAAGCAAACGCTGAGTTCATTGATTTAAAGAATAATTTTTTGCCTGCTGGCCTTACTCCATTAGAAGACATGTTTGATGACAATGATGTGCCCAAAAAGCCAAAAATGGAGCCTTTAGATGCTGCTATAGAAGAACACAACATAGGGACAACAGAAAAGCCCAAAATGATTAAATTATCCAAAAATCTGCCCCCCAATCAAAAGCCAAAGTATGTGGATTTGTTCAAAGAGTTCCAAGATGTATTTTCTTGGAGTTATGAGGACTTGAAGTCCTATGACACCTCAGTGATTCAACATACCATTCCCTTAAAACCAAATCAAAAACCATTCAAGCAAAAACTTAGAAGAATAAATCCTATGCTTCTTCCCCTCATTGAGAAGGAAGTAAAGAGAATGTTTGAAGCATGTATCATAGCACCCATCAGATTTTGAATGGGTATCCAATCTAGTTCCCACAAGGAAAAAATCAGGTGAGATCAGACTGTGTGTAGACCTAAGAAACTTAAACCAGGTCTCTTTAAAAGACCACTACCCTTTGCCTAAAATGGACCATATCCTACAAATAGTAGTGGGTTCCTCTAGAATTTCTTTACTAGATGGATTTTCAGGTTTCAATCAAATACTTGTTCACCCAGATGACCAAGACAAGACAGCCTTTACCAGACCCTGGGGAACATTTAAGTATGTTAAAATTCCTTTCAGGCTAAAGAACGTTGGTGCCACCTTTCAAAGGGCAATGGATATTGCATTTGCCAAGGAAATCCATGAATTCCTTGTTGTCTATCTTGATGACTTAACCCCTTTCTCCAAATCTGATCAAGAACACCTCAAGCACTTAAGGCAGATCTTCATGACATGCAGGAAATATGGCATTTCCTTGAACCCCAAAAAGTCCTTGTTTGGCCTTGAGGAAGGTAAGTTGCTAGGCCACATCATCTCGAAAGATGGTATCAGAATTGATCCGGAAAGAATTCAAGCAATCCTTCAAATTCCATACCCAAGAAACATAAAAGAGTTGCAAACATTCCTTGGAAAGATCAATTTCCTAAGGAGATTTATCCCAAACTTAGCAGAAGTGATAAGACTGTTAAGTAATATGTTAAAAAAGGATGCCAAGGTAAGATGGTTTCTGGAAACCAAGCAGGCTTTTGAGAGTATCAAATCTGCCTTGACTCAAATGCCCGTACTCACAAGTCTACAGTTTGATAAGGATTTTATCATCTTTTCCTTTGCTTCAGACCACACCATAGCTGTTGTCCTTCTGCAAAAGGATGACCAAGGAAATGAAAAACCAATCACATTTTTCAGCTGAGCCTTAAGAGATGCACCCTTGAAATACCAAATCATGGAAAGCAAGCCTATGCCCTTGTTAAAGCAATCAAAGATTTTTGAGTCTACATTTTGTATTCACATGTGATTTCCTATGTCCCAAACTCTGTTGTAAAAGACATATTAACTCAAGAGGGACTAGAAGGCAAAAGAGGCAAATGGATTGCCAGTATTCTTGAATATGACATTGAGATAAAACCCACAAAGCTGATAAAGGGACAAGGTTTAGGCTAGCTAATGTCCGAAACAAATTTTCAGGCCTTAGACATCAACCAGCTGGACAATGAATAGGAGCTGGCGACTCCAAAGACCAGTGAAACCTTTTTACAACCCCCATGGTATGCCAATATTTGTTATGTATTGTTAAACCTGTGTGCTCCCCCAGGATTGTCCAGAACCAAGAAAATATTTTTGAAGATGAAAGCTCTAAAGTTCTATGTCTTAGATGGTGCCCTGTTTTGGAAAAATCATGAAGGAATACTGCTAAACTGTTTAACCATAAATGAAACCAGCAACATCATGAAAGAATTCCATATAGGGGACTATGGAGGGAATCTATATTGGAAGTCCATTGTTAACAACATTTTAAGGGGTGTTTATTATTGGCCCTCTCTATTTGCAGATGTCAAAAAATTTGTTGTTTCATGTCACAAATGCCAAGTCTTTGAAGGAAAAAGAAAATTGTTGCCTTTGCCCCTTAAGCCCATCTCAACTGAACAACCTTTTCAAGAATGGGGTCTTGACTTGATAGGGGAAATCCATCCCTCTTCTTCAGGCCAGCATAAGTGGATTTTAACAACCACCGACTATTTCACCAAGTGGATTGAGTCCATCCCATTTAGGCAAGCCAATGACTCCACTATTATCCGATTCCTTGAAGACACTATCCTTTCTAGATTTGGCTGCCCTGAGAAAATCATCACTGACAATGTTGTTGCCTTCAAATCCAGAAAGATGATCAACTTCTGCCATGAATTTCACATTACCTTGGGCCACTCTTCATCTTATTATCCTCAAGGTAATGGCTTGGCCGAGTCATCCAACAAAAGTCTCATCAACATCATTAAGAAAGTGCTGGAAGAGAACAAAAAGAGTTGGCATAGGAAGCTCACAAATTCCCTGTGGGCAGAGAGACTTTCAACCAAGAAATCCATTGGGATGAGCCCTTATGAGCTAGTATATGGCATGGAAGCCAAATTTCCTTCATCTTTGGGCATTCCTACTATCAAACTGTTACAGGAGATTCAGGCTGAACCAAATTACATCCAAAGAAGAATTAATCAGACCATTCACCTTCAACAAACCAGAGAGCAGGTTTATGACAGAGCTCAAATTTTGCAAGAGAAGCTCAAAAATATGTTTGATAAAAGAGCCAAGGCTGGGGATTTCTGTGTTGGCAGCAAAGTTGTAAGGTGGGATTCACGAAGAGAAGACAAGAGAAAACATGCAAAGTTTGATTTTCTTTGGAAAGGTCCATTCATGATTAGTGTTGTGCAAGGCAATAACACATATTTTCTCAAATCTGAAGATGGTAGCACAGCTGAAGAGGGCCCTGTAAATGGCCGAATGTTGAAAAATTATTGAGATCCATTTTAGAGGGATACAATGCCCCTGTGTATATATTTGTATATTGATGTTTGCATATATGTCAACACCGTCCTTTTTATGTTTGTATAAGCAATCCGATTTCTTGGAACCGAGCAGTGAAGTTATGGAGACTGAGCAAAGGCAGTACTCTATTTTAATAATCAATCACGATGTCATTCTTAGGAGAAACAACGCAGCAAAGTTTATAAGGCACAGCCTGTGCAAATCATCCATTTCAAATGTCTCTGTCTTTTTGCATTGGTTTCAGCATAAGGGTACAACAAAATGTTGAGTGAAAGGAACAATAAAAATACAGAAGGATGCTCAGGACCAATTGAGATATATTTGAAAGCACTCACAAGATAAGAGCGATGTTGTGTATCATAGAGAAATAAATTAAAAATGCTGCAATCAAGCTTCCACAACTTTGGTCAATAGCATCAAAAGGGAGGAACATTCTTGGTTCTACATCAACAACCTTCTCAAAGACAGAGTTAAAGCAAAATGCCTCAGTTTTGATCCATGTATTGAGACTATTCCAAAGGGCAGTGCTTAGGTAACATTGTACACAACATTAAGCACGCATAAGAAAGTAGGAGATGCTATATAGTTCACAGTAATTCAGTCGGGGGTAAGTGTTGTTATTTTTCCAAAGTTTCAATCATGTAACAATTAACAGAAACAAGTGTTCCTAGTCCACAGCAACAACAGAAGATCAAGGCAGTCTGACCTGCTGTTCTTGACTTTTCACAAGGAAAAGCCATCCCCAAGTGGAGCCACTGTTAGCCTCCTGCTGCAGCAGGTTACTCATATTTCATGATTGACATTTTTACATGCCAAATATGTCATTCTTTGAATGCTGCAATGTTCCATATTTGCTAACAAAAGCCAAAGAAGGATGCCATGAGAATGTGCCAGTTAAAGGGCCACTGCTGTGTTCCAATTTTGATGTACTATTCCATTTTGAAGAATTTTCGGTTAAAGGGAGGTCCAAACAGTTTAATCTTGGTCTCCCTAGGTTTCAATTTTCTATTTTAGAATATAGAGAATCACCATCTGTCCAAACAACTTAATCTTGGCAGATTCCTAGATAGGTAGAGAAGCAAGGGTGCTCAACAGCCTAATCTGAGCCCTGGATGAAATAAGTGTAGATATAGATAGGAAGACAGTAAAAGAAAAAGTTGAAAAGCTGGGTTTGCTAGTTCAAGTGCACCCAAACCAAAAAGAAGAAAAAATGTTAGGTAACTAGGCTGGGTAGGTAGTTTTGTGGCCGCAGAACCAATGATTGTGATCAATTTTGTGTTTTCAAGTGCTATATATATTCAAAACACAATTGCAAGGCAAAAATCCACTTGGAGCAACTCAAGTGAGGCATGTCTAACTCTCCCTTCTTCTTCTTCATCGAATCATTCACTAACTTCCCCAAAAGAGGTCAAGATCTGCTTGATATCTCTTAAATCCATCATGTTTCATATCATTTCCCTAGTAAAGATTTTCTTTACTTAAAGAGTGTTCATATGTCCTCTACAAAGTTCTATCTCCCCTTTTTTAACCCTAAGACCTCTAAACTTAGCATTTTTTTATCACAATCCATACTAATTTCTAACTCTATGATATAGCTCCCTATCTATTTCCCTCTTCCCCTACTAAAAACTATGTTAATAACTCCCCTCTATATTTATCCCTTCCCCCCTAGTTGAAAGATAACCATAAGTACACTTGGGAATTGCTAAGTTTGTCTGAAACATAGCAAGAACCCTCACCTTGCCCCTTTAAAACCATCTTCGAATGCAATGGACTTCTTACAAAGCATGAAATTCTTCTTTTTTAGGTTATCGGACCCTCCCAAGGCCTCAAATACTCTTCAAAAATGTATATACCTTTCTTCCGATCGCAATAATCCTCGCCGACTGCCTTAACATTCTTTCGATCCCTTTGGATTCCCCTCCGACGCGATTATCGCTGTCGCAGGCCTCAAGGTAATGTTGCTCATTCTTTTCCTCCCCAATGGATGCTCTGCCGATACCATTTCGCAAATCAGCATATCGCAATACTATATGCCACATATATATGCCCCTTCCCCTTTTTTGCCAATGCAATAGCACAAGTCAGAAATCGGTGGTCGCAAGAATCATGTTCCCTAAATGCATGCCACTTCCTCTTGCCCCGACGTGACATTTCTATCGCATCAAAAGAGTATATCGTATCAAAAATGCTTCCTCGCCGCATGCCTCCATTCATTCATATATTTCACTTAAAGCATGATTTATCATTAAGACACGTTTCACTGCAAATTCATTGCAGATCACATCATTTCAGTTACCGCTATCGCATCGCAACAACATATAAGGCATCGCACCATTTAACACCCTGCCACGTCTCCCTGCTAACGTCATCTGTCGTACCAGGACCCACCGCTGACGTCACGCTGAAGTCACCCGCCAAAGAAGGGCGCGCAAGCGCGGAAAAGCATCTTAGGAGGCACGGATTCAAATTCTAAGGCAATTTTCAAAAAAGCATCTTAGGAGGCCCTGATTCAAATTCTGACGCAGTTTACGAGAAATGGGCCAAATTGGAGAATCTTTATGGAATCTTTTGATTCCATAGCCATTTGTGCGTCGAAAAGAGCAGAAAAGGCCCGATTTTGCAATTTTAAACGTAACAAAAGAAAGAGAAAGACCCAGTTCAGGCATTAAAGAGTATCAGAGCAGATGTGAAGCCAAAATCCATGTCGAAGAGTATCAGTGTTGCAGCGAAGTGTATCAGTGAAGATCTTCTCAAGGCTTGAGGCGAATAAAACATTAAAAGAAATCCTTGAAAGTCAAGAAGCAGTCAAGGAACCATTCAAAGCTCATCATCACAGTGACTGCACATTAAAACTCACATAAGATTAGTAGCCCAAAGCTCAAAGCTCAGTTATTGCAACAGCACTGCACCAAGTCACAAAGGACACTACATTAACTCCTTTCTCTAGTTGCTTCTGGTGCAGCTCAGTAGATATTTTATTTGCATTTAATTTCAGCACAAGTTTAGGTTTAAAAAACTTTTTCCCACAGACCTGTTTAGGTCGGTTGTAATAAATACTTCTGGATATTTTACCTATAAAGAGAGCCCTAAACAATGTAACAAGGGTTGGTTTTTTTGATTGGATGTTTTGCTTAAGCAGAGACTCACACTGTATATTTGATAATTTCTATAATCAAAGACTGCTTACGAGATTGGAGAATGAATTGTGCACTGTGTTTAATTGTTGAAGAGTGACTGTGGAATTCTTGTGCTGGTACATGACTCAATAAGTGTTTCTTACCTCTGTTTTTCCATTCATATATCATTATCTAAACAACAGAAAGAAATATTAGCTTAGAACTTGTTTAATTTCACTCTATGCTCAATTTTTGCTGTTTCTTTATGTTTTTCATCTGTTTTAGGCATAAATATGAATTCCACCTGGCTTATATTTGCCCTAACTCACCATGTATGACAATTGTCCAACGATTCTTAATTGCCCCTATATAGAGCTCATTTTCCTTCCCTCTGTTAAGCTGATTGAGAGATTCTTAACTGCCTCTCATTCCTTATATTTCACCCCATCTCTTTAACTTGAAGGTTGTTTCATGTGCCGCTACCTTGCTCCATGTTCCTCTTGTGATCAAGAAAGCCTACCTGCGGTCCTACTCCTTGACTCCATGCCCAATGGTTTGAAACTTATCACTATATGCATGCCCCTCTGCTTGAAAGAATCTTCCTTCCATTCAAACACCATCCAAAGCTAAACAAAACCCACTGAACCCAATAACTAGCCTAAAATCATCTTCAACAAAGCTAAATCATCAAGAGGGAGCCCTCTCTGATTGCAGGTGGGCTAGAACCTGCAATCCAAAGATTGGTTTGTGGTTACCTCGGCCGTATCCCTTTAGGAGCTTAGGGACAACCTGAGTGATAACACCCGCCAACATGACATAAAAGGGATCTCAATGCAAACATACATGGCAACAACATGGGTATCCCATCAACATACAACAAAGGGATCTCAAAACAAAACATGACAAATCATGACAACAAGTACATCACACATATGATTCTGCATCACATAAGGCAGGAATCATGAAAATGAGTAAGAAACAAGATCCCACATCAAACATCAAACATTGATCTATGCAGCACGATGCATAGCAAAAGAAGTATATGAATAAACTGCATATACCTAACATCCAAGGGCCATCTGAAGAAGCGGATGTCAAGCTGCTGAAGTTTTTTGTGCCATCGATCTCACTGCATCAATCGCATGGAAATGGTTGCTCGCACATAAATGCTAACACTTGCACTCCACTTAGAAAAGCGTCCAAGAATATAATGAGAAAATCAAAAAATTTGAACACACCATCATATTTGTGGCATCGAATAGTGCAAAATCGACTGCCAAATTTCTGAATTCTGAGAAATTGGAATTCTGGGGCTTAAGGAATCTTTTAGATTCCCCCTAGATTGCTCAAAGATTCCCTCCTCCAGGTCCTCTAGAAATCTGCTGCTCAGATCAGGAAACTGACTGTGCCATCTAGTTCCTTCCGAAATTTTGAGAAAAATGAGTATGAAGTTGGCCGCATTCTAACTCTAGCGAATTTCAACCTCCAAAGAATCTGGAAGATTCCTCGAGATTCCTCAAAGATTCTCCTCCATTGGGAATCTACAAATTTGCTACTCAAAAGGTGAATCCAACCTTGCCATAGCATTCCCTGTCAAATTTGAGAAAATTGACTATAAACTTGGTTATATTCTGACAAAAATAATTTTTACCTCTGCAGAGAATCTTCGGGCATCAAAGAATATTCTGCCTCGAAATGTGTGTCAAGGTTCTGCCTCCTCTGCCTTGAAATCCATGCACCCTCCTGGTTCCTCCATCTATGCCCCCAGTGCATTGAAAAAACTAGGTTTATATAAATTTGTTAGTGGAGTTTGCAAGAAATTCATTTTGGTGCACCGTTAAGGTTAGGCAAATGGTTGAGGAGGGGTCGCGTGGTCAAACCCTGCTCCTCCCTTTTTTAACACATTGCTGGTTTACTGTTTATTTTAAAAATGAAATGTATTGGGGTCAGGTCTGCATTGTGCGCCTTGCCCCATGTCCCCTGTATCAACATTTGAATGGCGTGTTAGTTGCATTTAGTGGGCTGTTGGTTACGTTTATGGGCGCATTACATGGGGTTGGTTGGGCCGCCCGTGGAGTGGGCCACCACCTAGCCGAGCAAGTTTGATTCTTGCCAGACCAAAACAATACGTTATGTGTTTTTATAACCCATATATAGTTAAGATATGGTGAAGTGGGGTGGCGGGGGTGGTGGCTTGCCACCCTATTTTTTTATTTTTATTTAATATAAAGCAACCTTTAAATATTTGTATTTTTTTTTTTCTGAATATGACTAATTCTATTATCATACAAAACAAAGATACAAAATAGAGTACATTGGGCAAGGCTAAGAAATTTTGCCTGTCAGCCCTTGCCTTGCCCTGCTATCAGTTCCAAAATTGAAAAGTTCAAAATTGGAATTGTTGCTTGACCATTGCCGACACAATTACATAACATGTATTAACTGAACAGACACCAGGGCCTTGGACTGACCCGGACAAAGACAAACATACAGCTGGACAAAGACAATCGACACCTGAACAATTACAATTGACACCTAAACAATACAGCCGACACATGGATAGAGATAATGCCACCACTTAGCCGAGTTATACCACGAAATCCCAACAAAAATAGCAAAGATTACCGGGGCGAGTTCAATCATCTTCAGTAGTCTGGGGCGCCTCTTCAATTCGGCACCCAAAATGGAGTGTGTCCTCGGAGTCAGAAAGCTGGATGACCACGTCTGGGCTTCCCTCTTGGGCTGGCCTGCTCGGACCAGCAAGTGAATAACCAGCATGCGAAGAAGGGCCAGCGTCCGGATCAAAATTGGTTGCTGGGTGCTCAAGATCCGGTCCATGTTCACGTCCAGGTGCCAACCAACCCATTCTAGCTCCAACCGGAAGGCACGCAATTGGAGATTCTTCTCTGCTGGAGCATTTCCCATCCGGCAGAGACTCGGCTTCCATGTTCTGAGTGACGCCAGGCTCTATCATTATAGAAACAACCAAAGTGGAATTAACTTGAGGGCAGGGGAGCCGATACCTAAGCATTGGGAGCTCCATCTGCCCTTCTTCAGAATTTGGGCTTCTGCCATTATGCCCTCCCTCCTCCTCATTGCTGCCCTGAAATCTATGAGGCAGCGACGTTACCTCAATGGAGGAAGAGGGTGGATTATAATCGTTCTACTGCAGGAGGACCCTGCCTCTAATTCCCCCTCTTCGGCTACCCATTCGCGGCCTTTCCCTCGGCATTACAGCACTCCTTCCTCTCTGGAAACCAACACAAGCACTCTGAGCTCCTACAGCTGCAAGAACCAGCACCAGTGCCCTCAGCTCCACACCGTTGCAGGTGGTATGCTTACTAGGCTCATAAACCGGCGGAACACCCCTCAGATTCTCACTCCCATTTCCGTCTGAGCGGAGCAGGGTCTCACTACAATGTGCGCACACATCCTTCTGCCGATCCAGCTTCCTCTGTTTTAAACTTTTCTCTGCATCGAAAACCATCTTTCTCCCTCGAGCCGAGTAGACAGGCATTAATGCCGTCGGCCGTCTGCATTCAAGCGGGTTAATACCCTGCTGCGCGTTGTACCATCGGTCACCGTAGGCATGCCACCTGCCCACGTTATGGCGCGTGCCATTACCATATCCCCTATACACCCACATCCGGGATGATGAAATCCTTCTTCGCCAGAGAGATGCAGTCATTGTTGAGCTTGTCATCTTCTGAGGTATCCAGTGGACCTGCAAAGTAAAGAATACATTGGGAAGCACCTTGGTTGGCTAATCTATCAGCCACCTTGTTCTCTGTTCTTCGTACGTGCTTGAACGTTAAACTTTGGGGAGTTTGTAGCTTTTCCTCCATAGATTCTAGCCTGCTTAATAGTCTCCAGCTTGTGGCGACCTTGACCGCGGGCGTACCTGCCTGGATTCTTTGGGCAGCACTGATAAGGATTAAGGAGTCTCCTTCTACTTCCAAAGGGAAGTAGTTATTCTGTTCTACAAGTCATAAGCCCCTCCATAAGCCTTCTAATTCAGCTACATTATTAGTATCTTTACCCAACGAGCCATAGAAAATCTGCATTATTTCCCCTGTGTGATTTCGAAAGAGTCCTCCATAACCCGCGAGCCCCGGATTACCTTTGGCTGCCCCATCGAAGTTTAACTTATAGGTAGCATAAGCTGGAGGGGACCAGCTGGAAGGAGAGGCGTTGCTGTTAGAGGATCGGGTGCCTTCTTTCTGTATCGCTGAGAGGTTTATGTTCCAAGCCTTCAGGATCCGGCATTCCAATGGGGAGTCTGGCATATCCGCATCTGTCCAGGATTTGAGGGCCAGAGTTTCTTGCAGCTGTTTGTTGAGGATTAACCATAAGGCTTCAATGGGCCGGGAAGAGTTGTTGAAAATTCTGTGGTTTCTTTCTTTCCAAAGAGTCCAGTATATGAATCCTGGTAAGAGTCTCCACAGAGAGTTGAGAAGCTGACTCTTGAAGGGGGAAGTAACCCAATTCCTTAAGTTCTCGGCTATGTCTTCTGTTCTGGCTTCTGATCTCATGTTACAGCTCTCAACTTTCCTCCATATTTGCTCAGCTAGCGGGCAGGTTTCCATGAGATGTCCGATTGTCTCAGAGTGAATATTGCAATTCGGGCATCTTGATGGCCCCACGAATCCGCGCTTTACCAGGTTGTCCCAAGTGAGTATTCTTCTTTTGCTGAGCAGCCATAAGAAAGTGGAGATTTTGGGCCAAATTCCTGGTTGCCAAATCTTTTCCCAGATTTAGTCCTTGTTGAGCTGGTTTCCAGTGTATCTGAGCTGGTGGGCTTCTTTAGTGGTAAATGTACCTTTATGCTTATGGCCCCATCTAAGGCGATCCTGTAGAGTGGAGTATTGAATTTTCCTGAATGATAATTCTTTCTCTATGTCCTCATATGTTTCTCCTTGCCAATCACTTTGCCAGAGACTGGCCTTCTTCCAGTTTCTGTAGTCGGTGCTTGCAGAATGTTGCCAAAATTGATTGACTTGAGTGAGGTGTGCTTGTTGCATCTGCTCTTGCCAGAGAGGCTTGTGAAAGACTGTGGCAAGCTTGGGGAGCTGCTGCCACGAGTCCTCCCAAAATCTTGCTGTAGTACCGAAGTGTATCTCCCAGAAACTATGCTCTTGAATGAATTCGCTGTGAGGTTTGGTTGCGTTCCATATAGGTGATCCTTGAGTAGTGGAGTTGATTCTGATTAAATCATTCCATTGACTGCCTGGTGCATATTTGGCTTGCCATAGTTTGGCCCATGGTGCGTTGGGCTTAGTGATCCAGTTCCACCACATTCGAGCTCCCATATTATTGTTGCTCTGTAAAGGGTCTCGAAGTCCCAGGCCTCCATCAGCTTTGGGTTTGCAGACATCTTGCCAATTTACGAGCGCCCATTTTCTGTTCAGGCCAGAAGATCCCCAGAGGAAGTTACGCTGGAGATTGCGGATAGATTTAAGAACCCATTTAGGTGCGGCCAACAGTGAAAAGAGGTACAATGGCATGGCTTGAAGGACCGATTTGATCAGGACGAGCCTGCTGGCAATATTGAGAGCTCGGAAGGTCCAAAGGGAGAGTTTGGATTCAAGCTTATCTAAAAGATTCTGCCAGGAGGAGTGTTTGATAGCTGCAGCAGCCAGGGGGGCCCCTAAGTAGGTCGATGGAAGCTTGGAAATAGTGAACTGCAGAATTCGGGCTATGTTCCTTTGAGTGGAGAGGGGGGTATTAGAGAAATAGAGCTGAGATTTTGACGCATTGATGGAGGTGCCTGAAGCTTTGGAAAATATAGAGAGCAGGGATTTGAGGACAGAGGCTTCTTGCGAGGATGGGTGGCCAAAGAGCATGGTGTCGTCAACAAATTGTTGGTGGGATTGGGGAGGAAGGCCATGAACAGAGATGCCTTTGAGCATTTGAGTGGAGACGGCTACCTTTAGCAATCTACCTAGCCCTTCTGCCATAAGAACAAAGAGGAAAGGCGACAATGGGTCCCCTTGTCTTATGCCTCTAGAAGGTCGAAAAGGATGAGAAGGAGAACCATTTAACAGAACAGAAAAGCTTGGAGAGGAGATCAAATTGGTGACCCATCTTGTCCAAGTATGACTGAAGCCAAAAGCTATAAGCACTTTTTGTATATAGTTCCAACTGAGCTTGTCAAATGCTTTGGATAAATCTAGTTTTAGAAGCATACCTGGCTTTTTTAGTATCTTGAGAGAATGAATCACCTCATTTGATAAGACGATGCCATCCATGATCTGCCTCCCTTCAACATATCCTGTTTGTTCCGGTGAAATGAGTAAGGGTAGAAGTGTTTTGAGCCGATTTGCGATGACCTTAGAGATAAGCTTGTATATGACATTGCATAAAGCAATGGGTCTATAGCTTTCGGGCTTGCTCGGTTCAGCACATTTGGGAACTAGTGCGATGAAGGTAGTATTGAGGGCTGGAAGAATCCAATGCATGCTTCTTGATTCTTCCACCGGCTCCCAGACCTCTTCTTTGATTAACTCCCAGAATTCATGGTAGAAATTGGCAGTAAAACCGTCTGGCCCCGGGGCTTTGCCGTCCTTGAGCTGGTTCATCGCTTCTTCAATTTCTTTTAGGGATGTGGGCTGAAGTAATTTGTTGTTGTGCTCATCAGTTATTATTCTGGGAATATGCTGTGTGATGGCTCTGATTTCTGCGTCCCTGTTTCCTTCTGGCTCTTTAAGGATGTCTTGAAAGTAATGAGTTAATTCCTTTTCCATGTCTTCGTGGGCTTCGACTCGCTCTCCATGTTGGTTGTTGATGAATGTGATGTTGTTATA
Source organism: Pinus taeda (assembly GCA_000404065.3). Taxonomy (NCBI): domain Eukaryota; kingdom Viridiplantae; phylum Streptophyta; class Pinopsida; order Pinales; family Pinaceae; genus Pinus; species Pinus taeda. Next base: position 94,005 of record APFE030004652.1, read on the forward strand.
CATGCGCCGTTGAAGAGCTGTTCTATGAAAAAATTTTGTATTCTTTTCGCCCTCTTTTAGCCAGCTGATTCGTGATTTCTGTCGCCAGAGTGTTTCTTCTTGCTTTCTCCGTTCTTCTAATCGATGCCAGAGGATTTGCTCTTGTTGGGACTGTTCCTCCGTGCGGCCTTCTTTGATGATAACTTGCTGAAGTGCTTCCATTTTCTTTTCCAACCTTTGTCGATCCTCCTGAATGTTTCCAAATTGAGTTTTGTTCCAATTCTTGAGTACTTGCTTTAGGTTTTTCAACTTTTGCTGGAATTGAAACATTTTGGCTCCTTCTGGTGGCCTGTAGGACTTCCATGCCTCTTCTACTATCTTCCTGAACTTTGCGTTTGTGAGCCAAAATGCTTCAAAGTGGAAGGGCCTATTGCATCTTGTGCCGGGCCGAGACCACTGAAGCACGATGGGCCAGTGGTCCGAACCTCCGTGAGGCAAAATTGATGCATTGAAGTCTCCTCCTAAATGGATTGCATTGTCTGAGAGGAGGAACCTGTCAAGCCGAGAGGCAATATGATTGGCACCACTGCGCTTGTTGGTCCATGTGAAAATCCCATTGGTGGTTGGAATGTCCATTAAGTGGTTGTCCTGTATAAAATCTCTGAGTCCTTTGCTATCATTTTCTAATCTTGTTCTTCCCCCTGTCTTCTCCTCCAGTGCCTGAATGATGTTGAAATCGCCTCCACTAATCCAGAGCGGGAACTGTCTGTGCTCATTTAAACTGGAGATCGTGTTTAACAGGTCTAATTTCTGCTGAATACTTTGCGGAAAGTAAACATTGGAAAGGTGCCCGTGTATGTTTGTTCCAATGAGATGAAAGGAAGCTTGAATGAGGAAATGGGTGGCGTGGAAGTCGTAAAGATTGAGGATCTGTGGATTCCACAGAATGGCTAATCCACCCGAAGCCCCTGAAGCGTCTACCGACATTGAGCTGCTGCCAGCCCAGATCTTGTTTCTTGCTTTGTCCATGGCAATTGTGCTACTTTTGGTTTCTTGAAGAAAAACTATAGAAGGTTTTTCTTGTTGTATCAAGTTCTTGATCATCCTAATTTTTGAGGGGCTGTTGAGTCCTCTCACATTCCAGGAGATAAGCTTCATGGTAAATGGGATGTAGGTTTGTAGTACTTGGTCAGGTTAGGGAATCTCCCTGATTCCATAAGCAATTCCCCCACTGCAATGGTCCTCTGCAAGTCAGTTTTGCGCCCCCTCTTCTTGGTTTCTTTGAGATTCTTTTTTATATCCCATGGACTTCCTCCCTGTACGCCTAGATGTTTGTTGTGCTGTACCTTGGCTAGGACTCCTTCCAGCCGATCTATTTGCCAGGGAGGAATAGTATTGTACTCCTTTTGCTTGCAGGTTGTTTCAAGTTTTAAGATGTCGATTCCTTCGAGGATAATGTTCTCCGGATCTTGTTGCATGTTGCTAGGGGTATTTTGTTCATCTTCCTCTATGGTGTTCTGTAAGCTTAGCGCTAATGTTGCATCCATATCCATGTCAGAGGCCAGTTGCTTAGGATCTAATTTTGATTTCCCTTTGCCAGCGGATGGATCACTGGGATCGGTAACCGCCTTGGGAGCATCTTCAGAAGGTGAGAGGGGAGATTGAACAGAGCTGGGTTTAACTGATGGCTTGTGAGTTTAGGGATTAAGGGATGAAGAAGGCTGAGAGTTAGAGTCCAAAGGCTCCCCACTGGGAGATTCTTGGTTGGCAAGAGGCGAAAACTTGTTCCGAGAGTCTAATCTAGTAGGGATTTCAGGGGCTGCCTGATTTTTCTTGGTATGCCGGCGGCGGTTGGGGATTATGGTGAAACCTTCTGAGTCAGTCTGAGTTTCTGAGGTAAATGCTTTGGATTGCTGATTAAGAGGGAAGTCCCTGAACAAGTGCCCATGAGCATGGCACTTACGGCAACGAAAAGGGATGTGTTCATAATCAAGAGTTTGATCCCATTCGAAATCTTCGTGAAAGAGACTTACCGTGTCTGCCAGAGTCTTGGCAAGGTGCATCTTGACGCAGATCCGTGCATAGGAAGTATATTTGCGCTTCTTTGTTTCCTCAGCAACTTTGATGAAGGTTCCCAGTCTGTTTCCAATGTCTGCAAGCATTTCTTCCTTCCAATATTCCACAGGGAGCCCGTACATTCTGATCCATACTGGAGCCCAGCTGAAATCTTCTTTATCAGGGTTAAATCGTGGCTTCCATTCTGTGAGGTACAGTCCTGATGAGTTGAAGAAGTATGGGCCTCCCTCAAATACCTTGGTTTTGTCCTCCAGGCAGTTAAATATGGCCGTGAAGAAGCCTTTTGGACCTAGTTGTAGTGTAACTTGTCCCTTTGGTTTCCACTTTGATTCGATCCAGCCATTCAGGGCTCTTTCTGTCGGCCAGAAGCCCAAAAATTTGCTTATCAGTGCATGGTCCTTCATGTACTATATTTCTCCATTGATTCGGTGACTGGGCAGTTCTATCCTGATGCGCTCTGTCGACTTGGGAATGCATGTAGCCGAGGTCGCCTTTGGCTGTGACGAAGAGGCGTTTTGGCGCTTTTCAATTTCTGGATCTATGGCTGTAGTCTGATCTGCAGGGATCTCCTTATTGCTGGACTTCTGTCCTTCTTACTCTGTTTCACGATTTGTGTCAAGAGGAGTCAGCGGCGTTCTGTGCGTTTTCTCACCGGCGGTAGAGGCATTCGAAGGAGGGGGGCCAGAGCCCACCCCTCCTGCAGGCGTTGCCATGGAAAGCCTTCAGTAAAGGACTGGCGGCTTAACGAGCTCTGTCAGGAACGAGCAGGTAGTAGGGTTCAGAAATGGCGGCAGGTACACAGGCATCCGTAGGGTTGCAGAGATCAAGAGTTACTACCATGTAAAAAATTGTTTGTTTTCTAAAGCTACATTGTTAGAGGAAGTAACCAATAATAATGAATTCGGCATGCCCACTCAAAATGAGATGGAAGTTGTAAAATATATATTTGTATTTTAGGCCAAAGGAAAAAAATTAATTGGGCCACAAATTCACCTGGAATCTGGCCCAGGTTGGTCGAAATCCAGTGGCTTGGTTTTGTCCAAATTGTGGCCTCCTTAAGCCTGCTCAATCAGCAAAAACTCAATTGAACTTTTGCTGCTTCTAACTTTCGCATAGGGACTCAGTTTGACAAACCATTCGCATCACCATGATTAGGATGACGAGATCTATGCTCTGGTCCTAGTCCAAAATCATTCTAATCACTTTGATTTTTGAGTTTTCATAAGCCCTCATTTTCTTGTGTGTGTCTCTGGAGCCATCTGGATCATTCCTCCCCACTGAGAAATTTTTGGTCCTCCAAAAGCATGAAAAAATCTACAACTTATCTGTACCTTGTCTACATCACAAGAATCCTGAAAGGTCTCGCTTCCATCTCCTTCACCTTTGTTCTTCATATCATTAAGTGATGAGCCGGCACCTACAATCTCTGCAACCTATAGTACATTGTTTTGCAAATTACTTTCTTGACTTACATGATCAACTAATGAACCAAGCATCCCCTACTTGCCACGAGTTTATAACTCATACTCAGTGGTCAAGTTTACCTCAAGAGGGACACAATACTCCAAGTATGAAAACAAGGCCAGCATATCATTGTTGCTTCAACAAGTGATAGAAATCACATCATCACTGCAACACATGATTTACAAAGATAAGGCCAAACTCTATTTGTTTCGAAAAGTGATGGAAACACAACTTCAATTTCAGAGTGTAAAATGCAACTCGAAATAAGACTAGACATAGTTGTTGTTGAACAAGTGATGTAAAACACATCATCACTTTTACATTTTAAAATGCAACAATGATTTACAAAAGCATGACCATGAGATGCTAACATATCTAGAAACCATTTTTCACTTATCAAGGTGAATGGGTCGCCTCCTTGTGGGGCATTCGATGGTCAACCAACTGCTTCACTTGGTTCATGCACATACACTTTGTCTTTAAGGCGCTACTCTAGATGGAGCCTCCAACAAGTGGGCTCTTTGATGGCCACTTCTGTCGTGCTCATTGCAATAGGTCTTCTTCCTCTACATCTGTTTAACATGCTTCCTTACCTGCTATTGAGGGGGTCTTTCATGCCTCATCATTTTATGTTCTTCCATTCTTTTCCAACACTTAGAAAATGTATGGTTATGTAATCCACAAAAGGTACATGTTTTTCAACGTTGTGTTTTACATTCATCATTAAAAACATGATTATAATTGAAATGAACATTTGAATGTCGAGAGTGGTTATACCTTTCCTTGCTATCTCTGGTGTAAGTATGGGAATGGGAGTTGGCCTTAGCTCTTTCCTTGCAATGGAAACTGCCATGGGATGATGGGGATGTGTTCCCATCATTCTCTTTCCTCGACGATTTTGACGATGTCTTAGAAGAATCTGATACCTTCGAACATTATCCTTTGTTGTATCTCAAGCTTGCAAATTGAGGTCTCTACATAACCTCAAATGGTTGAGTCATGTCTTAGTTATTAACACCAAGTTTTTCTTCCTCCTTATGCCTCATCCTTGTAAGGAGCCTCATGTTTTTCCCTGTAATTGGGATCTCCAAATCTCCAATAGAAATCATACCATGTGAAGATGAAACTGAAAGGAAATCAACATCTTTTACCTCCTCTATCGATTTGGAAGGAACTGATGAGGGCTTCTCATCATCTATTGTTGGTGGTTCGCTAGCTATTTTGGCGCATTCCCCAACTTCCTTTCTGACATACCCAAGTCCTATTCAACACAGTAATTCCTCTACTTTGATGGAGTTGACAATGCCTTGGCCATTTACGCCCAAGCCGTTTCCTCCATACCCCATTTTCTTCAACAGTTTTGAGCCAATTTAGAGAACTACATGAATTTATAAAACTACTTTTTAGCTCACATGGTTCATGCTGTAGATTTTCCAAGGCCTAGCCCTTAGATTGCAACTGTTGTAGCAAATTTTTTTTTCCTCTTTCTCTTCATGTAGGCACATCTTCAATTCGATGTTCTATGTTTAAAGATTATGTTTGTTGTGCTTCAATTCTTCCAAGGCCTCTTCCATGGCTTGCAATTGCTCCTTTTCCTCTATCTCTTTTTGTAGAGTTTCATACATTATTTCCACCCTTTTGGAAATTTTGAGCATGGTCTCATACTTCGCTTTTTCATCCTCTGTCATTGCATGTTCCATTTCTCACCCTACAGTTCACATCCATGCAAAGACCACTCTGATACCACTTGACCTAGGTCCGGGTGTGACAAAGGACCCTTCCAAGACCTTTTACCTTCGTGGTGTGTTAAATTGCATTTTTAAATGAACATAAATGAATACATCTGCATGTTTGAAAGAATAGGAACAAGACAATCGTCAGCACATGAAAGCATAAGCCATTGATAATGTTAACCTTGTTGGCATTTGGCCCAAAAATGGATCCAATGCACTCTCAAAGTCTTCAAAATTTGCTTAAGGATCATTCAAGGAGCAAAACAGTCACATGCCAAGAGTGCTTGGAAGGGCAGAAAAACACTATCAGGAGGCTAAAACACTGAAAAAACAGTGAAAAACCATGAACCATAGGCTTAGACAGTGCAATGCACAACAACCATTAGATTTGGCTAATCAAAGCCCCAGATCTAAGTGGCAAATTGCAATTGGCCGAGCATAGAGGATGACTTAAGGTTGGGCGGAGGACACCCCCAATCAGCGATCTCCGATGATCGGATCGGTAGGTTGCAATCAATAGAGGAAGCAAGTGGAGTAAGTGCCTAGAGTAGTGGAAATCAGCGATGCAATGTGGACCATTGCTCAAGCATGCACAGATCGATGACCCACATCGCGTCGCAGGATCGTAATCGATCAGGACATACGGTGCGTTATATGAAAGAACTCTGGCTTGGGTGATATGCAATTGCGACAAGTCGCCTTGTAATATCGTAGTGGAGCAGCACCAAGGGGCGGGGCCTATGCACAGGTATATGTGTGATGCAATAACTGGACCCGACGGTTATATACAGGATATTTCATAATATTTGAGGTCCATGGGTAAGCCTTTTTCAATGCATTTTTGTGTATTTTCGTTATATAATGAAATACAAAGGGAAGTTTGGGTTTACGATATGCGATAAGACCCAGACTCGAACAGGTCCAAGAAGGGAACTGTATAAAATTTGAGATCTGCAGAAAGCCATTTTTTAATGTATTTCGTATATTTTCGTTATTTAACAAAATACAAGGGGAGACAAGGAGTGGCGCCGATGTGATAAGGCGCAGACCCAAAAGGGTTCAGGAATGAAATATATAATATTTTAGGTCCGTCAAGGCAGACTTTTCATAGTTTCCAATGTTTTTGACATATTTCTAAATACAAAGGGAAGCAAGGGACTAGGCCACTTGTTATTTGCAATAACGACCCTAAGGGAAGACCCAATAGATGAATAAACCATATTTGAGGACTTTTGAAGTTCGAAAGAAATAAAAATGGGCTAGATTTTTTACATTGTTGGTGTGCTTTCTGTATTTAACAAAAAACAATCATATAAATGTTTAAAGGATAACAGAGGCCCAAAGACCCATTCTATCACATAGTAGAGGCCGGGAAATAACTATTGGGGGACAGAGGGAAAGAATGGTCATGTAGCTGACAACACAGCTTTCCCAAAACAAACAGAAACATCACAGGGCATCGACAATGCTTAGCTCAAAAACAACAAAATTTATTATGGGGCATCTCTGGCATGAGAGAGCTCCCTGCCAGCAGAGCAAACCACCTAAATACAATTGCTCTTTTGTCAGAAGAAGGAAACTCTAAGCCCATGCTTGTCAAGTCATGGCATCAATCAGTTAACAAGACAGGGAGGATAGATTAAGACTCCGAGCCTTTGAGAGCTCATGAGCATTATAAAAGGCCTATAAAAGGTCGAAAGCTAAATGTAATAAGGGTTCAACTTTTGGAGACTGTGGAGACTCTACTCCTCTAGCTTCTCATCTTCATTCCAACAATATAAGCTTCTTTCGTTGTTACATGCTCAATTCCATTTTCTCTGCTATTCTATGCTTGCACATGAATAGGTTATTCATGTTTTTTGCTGTGTCTAATGCCAGATAATTGTCATCTTATCTCTGCATTGATAAATTAGAGTTGCAAGCCTCATTTACTTCCTTTATTTGGCCATTCATATGTGTTTATGTATGCAATCTGCTGGTACAGTCAATATTCTCCATCTATCCATTGAATCTATAAACTATTGAGCATTAGTGGTCTAAAGCCTTGTATTGTTGAGGGTGTTCATGCATGTCTTGAGTGAGAATAGAGCTGAAATGGTTATCTGACTTGATCCAAACCATTATCCATTCCAATAGTTTAGAGAACAATATTGAAGATTATATGTTACTAGGCATCTCTGAGCTGCAACCTAGGAGAGTTTCCTGGAGTGATAACATAATTGGCGCCATTGCCGAGGAGAGGAAACTGAAGCTCAGCTTCCCTAGTAGACAACACAGATCCAGATTTGATGATAGATAAAGTTTTGGCACTTTCTTGGTTGTAATCATCTACCTGGTGACTCTGCTGAAGGATGAACCTCTTGGCAACTCCACTTCATATTTCTACTTCAATTTGTGAGGCATACTCAAAGAAATCCTTAGAAGCTACAAGTTGATCCAGTACATGATCTTGAAAAATCACCAGAGAAAGAAAGGTATTGTAGAAAGGAGCATTAGGTTCAGGTAAACCTAAACAATCTCCCATATCTCTGCAAGAAAATCCTGCAATAGAATGAATACATGTTGAGGGTATAGCATCTAATACTAGCAGTGAAGAAAAACTCTCAAAGATTCATAAAGCTCCTTATTATTTAGGTTATCCTTTTGTTGTAAACCCAAAGGAAACCTCACCTCTTATCCATCATACTCCTTTAGTCTTGTCAGTCACTCCTTAGCCCTCTATCATTCAGACTGCCAGTACTCTTATAACCACCACAACTATGGTAGGTCCACAAGCACCCACCAAAATGTAAAGAATCATAGCTGCTAGGTATGGACCTCTAATTTTGCCAACTCCTTTGAATGCCATGCCTACTGGATAATATCAAAAATATAGGCCTAAGTTCACTGGGACTGAAGGTGTTACAGCTAAGGAACATCTTGAGTCATTCTATAGCTATGCCGATAACCTGGACATTAGTGAAGATGATGTCTAGATGAGAGTCTTTGTCCAAAGCCTAGATGGGGAGGCTAGAAAATGGTTAACAAAAGTGACCCAAAGATCTATAGCAGATATTGAGGCTTTAGATGATGCATTCCTAAAGCATTGGGGCAATAAGAAGGGTTTCCTCTACCACACTGAGTTTGGGAACTTAAAAAGGGAAAATGGTGAGTTGTTGTCTAATTTCAATAAGAGAATTAAACTCATGTACAATAAGATACCAGCTGAAGTAAAATCCACCACTACCTCTGCTAAACTCACCTATGCCAGTGCTTTTGATTCTGACTTCTACCTACTATTGAGAGAGAGGCAGTGTGCTACTTTGCTAATATGCAGGATGCAACCTTCGAAGTGGAATCAAACATCATGGTTCTAGAGAAGCTCAAGGGAAATGTTGATAGAAGAAGACAGAGGGGCGAGTCTTCATCATCTTCAGATCCCAAGATAGATAAAATGAACAAAATGATTGATTCATTAGCCTCTGAAATCTCCAAATTAAAGGTTGAGTAGCACCTTGAGAAAGGGAGAGCTCCTAATACCTTTTCTCCTAGAAATCCAAATCCAAATCCATATAGAAGAGCTAATGAGCAGTTGTAGATTTTGCAAAGAAGCAAAGATGCCAATGAAGACCAAAGGGTGAAGACCCCTTTCTAGAATGTAGTCATGGAAGAAGAGCAGTTTGAAGAAGATGATGAGATCCATTGTCTCGGAGATATAATCTGAGGTAGAAGATGAATAATGCCAAGGAAACTCATGTTCAAAGAGTTTTTTTCCCTACAATATAGCAAGCTAATAAGAAGAAGTGGCCAACAATTGATCCTCTCATCCTCAAAGCTCCAGCTCATGAGGTAAGAGGCCTTGACAACTCTCCTTCTCCTTTCAATTTTCAACCAGCAATTCAGAAGCTAAGAATACCTATGCCTCTAATTGAACTAATTGAACTAGTGAAGAATGAGTCATTCAAAAGATCCATCCTCAAGGCCCTTGAGCCTAAAGCCATCAAAGCCTACACTGACTATGTAAATCTGCAAGATGACAAACCAACTATTATTCTCAACCCAATGATTGAAAATTGTGAAGACAACTGCCCATCATTCTATGTCTCTCTGACCATTCATGATAAAATCCTTCACAACTGCCTTCTGGACACTAGAGCTAGCCATAATATAATGCCCAAGGCTGTCATGGATAAGTTGGTTCTTGACATTACCAAGCCTTATGATGACCTGTTTTCTTTTGACTCTAGAAACGTGAAATGCCTGGGATTAATCAAGGACCTAGCCATCACTTTGTCTCAGCTGCCCATGAAAAGCATGATGATGGATATTGTGGTAGCAGATATACCCCCCAAATTTGGCATGTTACTTTCCAGAGGTTGGATCAAGAGATCAGGTGGATGATTACAAAATGATTTGTCCTATGGTATTGTCCCAATTTTCAGAGGTGAGAGTAGGAGATAATACAGAGAAGCTCAGTTGGCTTATATCATCAATGATGAAAGGAATCCCACTAATCATCCCATCTATGTTGTTGACACTGAATTTGGAGCCTATATTTTTCATATTGAAGAAACCCAGTTGGCCTAAATGCAACTTAAAAAACCAGTTAGCCAGATCGTTGAGGAAGAAGGCCCACAGATTTGGGACATGTTCTTTGATGGAGCTTTCTCTAAGGAAGCTGTAGGGGTAGGTGTATTCCTTGTGTCTCCCACACAGGAATACATTCATTTATATTTCAAATTAACCTTTTAGGTTACAAATAACATAGCAAAGTACGAAGCTTTGATTTTGGGCTTAAGTGCTGCTAAAGAAATGGGCATCAAAGGCTTGAAAATGTTTGGAGATGCAGACCTCATTATTCAGCAGGTTAAAAGATTTCCAAGCAAAGCATCCAAGGCTGAAAGCATACATAGATGAGGTATGGAGTCTCAAGGATTCTTTTAATAATTTCAACATTTCTTACATTCTGAGAATGAAGAACCAACTTGCTGACTCCCTTGTTATGTCTGCTAGCATGTTTATTCCTCCTTTGCCTCCTAAATTGATTTATGAAGTTCAGGTTAAATATAGACCATCTATGCCTAACAATGTCAAATATTGGAAATTTTTTGAAGATGATGATGAAATTAATAGGTTTTTACAAGTTGTTGAGGAATTTTCTAAAACGCACATCGACCAAGAAAATGAAACCATGGAAGAATGCAGCCAGTCCAAGCTAAAAAATGAGATTGGTTGAGGAAGCATTTTCTAGCTACCTAGTAACCATATACCAAAGGGATTGGTGCCTCTAGAGAAGATGTTCGATCATAACGATGTGCCTTATAAGCCTGTGAAAACAGAAAATGAGTCTGTTGTTCGTAAACGCAATATAGGGAGCCCAACCCATCTGAAATACATAAATCTCTCCACTCATTTGTCTTCTACCCAAAATTCCGAGTATTGCACCCTCATGAAGCAATTCACTGACATTTTTTCCTGGGAATACAGTGATCTTAAAACCTATGACACAAACATCATTCAACATAAGATTCCAATGGAAAAGAACACCATCCCTTTTAAGTAGAAATTAAGACCTATCAACCCTCTCTTATTACCTTTGATTGAGAAAGAAATAAAGAAGGTGTTGGATGCCAAAATCATAGTTCCCCTAAGGTATTCAAAGTGGATAGCTAACCTTGTGGTAGTAAGAAAGAAAAACAGAGAAATCGGGCTTTATGTTGACTTCAGAAATCTGAACAAGTGCTCTAAAAAAGATAACTACCCCCTACCTAAGATGGAATACTTGCTGCAAAAAGTTTTAGGGGCCAGAGTCATGTCTTTCTTAGATGGATTTTCAGGTTACAATCAGGTTGTTGACATCTAGAAAATAAAAAAACCACCTTCACTACCCCTTGGGACACTTTCATGTACTCCAAGATGCCTTTCGAACTGATGAATGTTGGGGCTACTTTTAAGAGCGCCATGGACATAGCCTTTTTGTGAGAGAAGGACAAGTTTGTCCTTATTTATCTTGATGACATAATAGTCTTCTCGAGCAGTCACAAAGACCATTTACAACATTTGAAGAAGGTCTTCCTAAAGTGCAGACAGTTTGGAATTTCAGTGAACCCAAAGAAGTCATAGTTTGCTCTAGAATAATGCAAATGTTTGGGACATATTGTTTCTGTTGAAGGTGTGAAGATTGATCCAGCGAGGATTCAATAAATTCATACATTGTCCATCCCAAGGTCAAAAAGGGACATTCAATCCTTCCTGGGTAAGATTAACTTTGTAAGGAGGTTCATTCCAAACTTTGTAGAGCTAGTAAAGCACATCACTTCCATGCTGAAGAAAGGATCGAAAATAAAATGGATAGATGTTGCAAGAAGCTCTTTTGAAGCCATGAAATAAGCTACATGGATTCTCCCACTCTAATCAGCCCAGATTACACTAAGGAGTTTTGTATCTTCTCTTTTTCCTATTATGATACACTTGCAATAGTTTTGTTGCAGAAAAATGATGAAGCCATAGAGCACCCCATGGCCTTTTTTAGAAAAACTCTAAGGGATGGTGAACTAAGGTATGACCTTATTGAAAAACAAGCTTATGCTCTCATAAAATCTTTAAATGCATTCAAAATTTATATTCTGCATTCCAAACTGGTTACATATGTACCTTCACCCTCAACAAAAGATGTCTTAACTCAGCTATATATTGATAGAAAGAGAGCTAAATGGATTGCAAAATTCATAGAGTTTAACATAGAGGTGAAGCCCCACTAAGCTTGTCAAAGGTCAGTGTTTGGCTAAACTTATGGCTGAAGAAAATTGCAGCTTATTAGACATAAATTGCATGGGTCCAAATTCAGATGATGAGCAGACATAGGGAGTAGTAGAAGAGCAAAATTAGAATCAGTCTTTGGCTGAAAATCTAGCCACCTGTGAATGGTATTCTAGCAGAGTTCATTTTTTGCAAAAGCTAGAAGTCCCTCTAGGGCTTAACTCAAGTCAAGCTTGAGCCATTAAACTCAGATCAACCAAATTCTGCATAAATAAAATCTACTTTATTGGAAAGACCCATCAGGAATCCTCTTGAGATGTCTAGATAAAGAACAAACTGTGGAAGTCACACACTAGTTCCATTCTAGCATCTGTGGAGGGCATCATTATTGGAAAACCACAGCCAACAAAATCTTGAGGGCTGGGTATTATTGGTCTACTCTGTTCTCTGATGTGTTTTCTTTTGTGAAATCTTGTGACAACTGTCAGAGGTTTGCAGGAAGACAACATCTAAAATCTCTCCCTTGAAGCCAGTACATGTCAATGGTCCCTTCTAGTAGTGGGACTTGGACTTTATAGGTGGGACCAACCCACATTCCAGTGGCCAACACAAATGGATCTTACTAGCCACTGATTATTTCACCAAGTGGATTGGGGCTATACCCACTAAGAATGCCAATCATCAAGTTGTCATAAAGTTCTTGAATGAGAATATTTTTACTAGATTTGGTCGCCCAACCAAACTAGTCACTGATAATGTAGCAGCATTCAAGACAAAAGAATTGATGAACATGACTAAATCCATGGGAATTTAAGTGGTGCATTCTACCTCATATTATCCTCAAGGTAATGGCTTGGCAGAATCATATAACAAAAGTCTGGTAAGGGTAATCAAAAAACTGTTAGAGGATAACAAAAAGAGCTGGGATTCCAAGTTGAAGTTTGCACTATGGGCTGACAGAGTTACCATCAAAAAGTCCATAGGGAATTCTCCATTTAAGCTGGTATATGGCGTTGATGTTGTTTTCCCTATATAGTTGATCATCCCTATGGCTAACTTCTTGCAAGAAGAACAAGATGAAGAGAATGACATGGTAAGAAGAATGAATAACCTAGTTGAACTAAAGCAGATCAGAGAGCAGCTGGTTGAGAAGTCAAAGGCTCATCAGAAGAAAATCAAAGAAACCTTTGACACGAAGGCAAAAGTGGACAATTTCTAAGTTGGTGATAGGGTGTTTAAATGGGATGCATTCAAGAAAAAAAAGGTAATCATGGTAAGTTTGACTCCTTATGGATAGGTCTGTTTGTCATCACTCAAATTCAGATACCTTTATTCTGCACGGTCTAGAAGGAGGGGATGTTTCTGGTAGCCCAATCAATGGGAAGTTATTGAAACTATATTTTATTTAAGGCTTCAAAGCCTTGATATTGTAAATATGTTTTTTCCAGCATTGCAAAATAGACTCCATGCCCAATGGAACACTAGGAGGAAGATTTGATTTTGTTGTTACAGGAAAGGCATCGGTCTAAGATTCTTGAAACCTCACGAGGAGGATTTCATCCCCAGAAGGAGCCAGTGTTAACCTTGTTGGAATTTGGCACAAAAATGGATCCAATGCACTCCCAAAGTCTTCAAAATTTTCTTAAGGATCATTTAAGGAGAAAAACAGTCGCATGCCAAGAGCCCTTGGAAGGGTGGAAAAACACTATCAAGAGGATAAAACACAGAAAAAACAGTGAAAAACCATGAATCACAGGCTTAGATAGTGCAATGCACAGTAGTCGTTAGATCTGGCTGATCAACAGCCCAGATTTAAGTGGCAAATCCCAATTGGCCGAGGAGAGAGGACAACTTAAGGTTGGGCAGAGGACACCGCTAATCAACGATATCCGATGATAGGATCAACGGGTCACAATCGACAGAGGAAGTAGGCAGAGTAAGTGTGCAGAGCAATGGCAATTAGCAATGCGATGTGGACCATTGATCAAGCGCGAGCAGATTGACTGCCCACATTGTATCGCAAGATTGCAATCAGTAGGGACATACACCGCGTTATATGAAATACCTCTGGCTTGGGCAATATGTGATTGCGACAAGTCGCATTGCAATATTGTAGCAAAGTAGCACCAAGGGGCAGGGCCTATGCATAGGTATATGTGCGATGTGATAACTGGACTCGACAGTTATATATAGGATAATTCATAATATTTGAGGTCCATAGGTAAGCCTTTTTCAATGCATTTTTTTGTATTTTCATTATATAACGAAATACAAAGGGAAGCGTCGGTTTGCGATATGCAATAAGACCCAGACTCGAAAGGGTCTGGCAAGGGAATTGTATAAAATTTGAGATCTATAGAAAGCCATTTTTAATGTATTTCACATATTTTCATTATTTAACGAAATAAAAGGGGAGACAAGGAGCGGCACCGATGCGATAAGGCCCAGACCTGAAAGGGTTTGGGAATGAAATATATAAATATTTCAGGTCCACCAAGGCCAATTTTTCATAGTTTCCAATGTTTTCAACATATTTCCAAATACAAAGGGAAGCAAAGGACTATGCCACTTGCGATTTGTGATAACAACCCTATGGGCGGACCCGATAGATGAATAAACCATATTTGAGGACTTCTGAAGTTTTAAAGAAACATGAATGGGCGGGATTTTTTACACTGTTGCTGTGTTTTCTATATTTAATAGAAAACAACCATATAAACGTTTAAAAGATAACAGAGGCCTTAAGACCCATTCTATCACATAGCAGAGGCCAGGAAATAACTATTGGGGGATAGAGGCCAAGAATGGTCATGGAGCAGACAGCACAATTTTCCCCAAACAAATAGAAACATCATGGGGCATCGACCACACTCAGCCCAAAAACAACATAATCAATTATGGGGGACCTGTGGCATGAGAGAGCACCCTGCCAGCATAACAAATCACCTGAATGTGGTTACTCTTCTGTCAGAAGAAGGATCCTTCGAGCCCATGCTTGCCTAGTCATGGCATTAGTGAATTAACAAGACATGGAGGATAGATTAAGATTCTGAGCCTTTTAGAGCTCAGGAGCATTGTAAAAGGCTTATAAAAGGCCAAAAGATAAATGTGACAAGGGTTCAACTTTTGGAGACTGCGGAGACTCTACTCCTCCAGCTTCTCATCTTCATTCCAATAATATAAGCTTCCTTTGTTGTTACATGCTCAATTCCATATTCTCTGTTGTTCTATGCTTGCACATGAATAGGTTATTCATGTTTTCTGTCGTGTCTAATGCCAGATGACTGTCATCTTATCTTTGCATTGATAAATTAGATTTGCAAGTCTCATTTACTTCCTGTAGCTGGCCATTCATATGTGTGTATGTATGCAATCTACTGGTACAATCAGTATTCTCCATCTATCCATTGAATCTATAAACCATTGAGCATTAGCGGTCTAAAGCCTTGTATTGTTGAGGGTGTTCATGCATGTCTTGAGTGAGAATGGAGCTGAAATGGTTATCTGAATTGATCCAAATCATCATCCATTCCAATAGTTGAGAGAACAATATTGGATATTATATGTTACCAGGCATCTCCGAGCTGCAACCTAGGAGAGTTTCCTAGAGTGATAACATATAACGGAGTTCGTCCAGGAGGGACTAATTATCCGGGCCCCGGTGTCAAGATGGTGTAAGACACTTCATTAAGTCTTGTCAATAGTGGTGATGTTGCTATCATACAAGGAAAATGCCCTCATGCAGGAGTGGCTCCAAGAGATATTCTACTATAGGAACTCTTAGTAAAAAAGGACTCCTATCAGTATGACACAAACTCATGCATGATGATCATGAAAATCCCACCAACATGGCATAAAACGGATGTCAATGCAAACATACATGGCGACAACATGTGTATCCCATCAACATACAACAAAGGGATCTCAAAACACAACATGACGAATCATGACAACAGGTACATCTCACATATGATTCTGCATCACATTAGGCAGGAATCATGAAAACGAGTAAGAAACAAGATCCCATATCAAGCATCAAACCCGGATCTGTGCAGCACGATGCATAGAAAAAGAAGTACATGAATAAACTGCATATACCTCACATCCAAGGGCCATCTAATGAAGTGGATGTCAAACTGCTGAAGTTGTTCATGCCATCTATATCACTGCATCAATCACATGGAAATGGCTGCTTGCACATAAATGTTGACACATGCACTCCACTTAAAAAAGTGGTCAAAGAATAGAATGAGAAAATTAAAAATCTGAACGCTCCATCAAGTCTGTGGCATCGAATAGTGCAAAATCAACTGTCAAATTTCTGAATTCTGAGAAAGTGGAATTCTGGGGCTTAAGGAATCTTTTAGATTCTCCCTAGATTCCTCAAAGATTCCCTCCTCCAGAGCCTTTGCAATTCTACTGCTCAGAACAAGAAACTGACTATGCCATCGAGTTCTTTACAGAATTCTGAGAAAAATGAGAATGTAGTTGGCCGCATTCTGACTCTAGTGAATTTCAGCCTCCAAGGAATTTGGAAGATTCCTTGAGATTCGTCAAAGATTTTCCTCCACTGGGAATCTGCAAATTTGCTACTGAAAAGGTGAATCCAACCTCACCATAGTGTTCCCTACGAAAATATGAGAAAATTGACAATAAACTTGGTTATATTGTGACAAAATTAATTTTTACCTCCACGAGGAATCTTTGGGCATCAAAGAGTATTCTGCCTCATAATGTGTGTCAAGGTTTTGTCTCCTCTTTCTTTAAATCCGTACCTACTCTTGGTTCCTCCATATGTACCACGGGTGCACTAAAAAACTGGGTTTATATAAATTTATTGGCGAAGTTTGCAAGAAATTTGTTTTGGTGCATTGGCAAGGTTACACAAATGGTTGAGGAGGGGTCGGGTGATCAAACCCCGCCCCTCCCTTTTTTAACACATCACTGTTTTACTGTTTGTTTTAAAAATGAAATGTATTGGGTTCGAGTCCGCATTAGACAGCCCGCCCCATATCCTCCGTATCAACATTTGAATGGTGCGTCAGTTGCATTTAATGGGTTGTTGGTTACATTTATGGGCGCATGAAATGGGGTTGGTTGGGCTCGTGGAGCGGGCCAACCACGTGGTCGTGCAGGTTTGATTCTCGCTGACCCAAAACAATACGTTATGTGTTTTTATAACCCATATACAATTAAGATATGGTGAAGTGGCTTGGCCGGGTGGTGGCCTGCCACCTTTTTTTTTTTTAATTTAATATGAAGCCACCTTTAAATATTCGTATTTTAGGGAGACAAATTAATCAGGCCACAAATTCACTTGAAATCTGGCACAGGTTGGACAAAATCCGGTGGCCAGGTTCTGTCCAAATTGTGGCCTCCTTAAGCCTACCCACTCAACAAAAAGTCAACCAAACTTTGACTGCTTCTAACTTTCGCATACGAACTTAGTTTGATGAATAGTTCACATCACCATGATCAGAATGACGAGATATACGCTCTAGTACTAATCTAAAATTATTCTAATCACTTTGATTTTTGAGCATTCAAAAGCCCTCTTTGTCATGTGTGTGCCTCTAGAGCCACCTAGATCAATTAGGTCCCTAGAGTTCCTTTTCTATCTACTAGATAGAATGATTTACTCAACTTACCATAAAGAATTAGGGTTGGAATAATTTCATAGAAGAAACATTTTGTTAGTTGTTGTTCTAGAATTATAGTATTCTAATAAGATGATATTACCTTCATTCATTAAACTATGAATACGTCATTCTAGGGAATTATAGGGGTAACTTTTATATGAGCTATTCTCCAACTAAAAAGTACAGTTATTAGGTGCAAAATAAAAAATTTATGTAGAAATCCTCTTAGCATGACTATCTAATATTTCTATCCAAATGTATTAATTGAAAGGGATGATCTTTTGAAGCTAGGTGTTAGGAGTAAAATTCCCACATAGATAATAGGCCATGCCTAGAATCCCTTTGCAATAGAATTGCATGTCCCATGCTAACCAAAAAATGAATCCTTCTATGTGAGGAACTATACTCATTATGTTCTTAGATTTCAAATAAAAAAATAACATGAGATTCACTCATAGTCTTACTTAGTATAGGAACTTTATGCTATGGAAATACATAATCGTTCCACAAAAGGATAAAAAGCGTCCAAAATTCCTATTTTTTATTATCTTTATGGTCTCTATCGCTACTAACAGCTTATTTATTTCTATTTTTTTTCGATTTTCCTCCCTTTATGACTTTGTATACCTTCTTAAATTCCTTCCTTAACTTAGCTTGGTTTGTTGGAAAGATGTCTTCATTTATTAACATTATTGACTCTTTTAAGCTCAAATATTTACTAATTGTTCCATATTTATGATAATTACATATTATCCTAACATAGATCAATGTATCTTTATATTCAATTATTTTTCCCAACATCTTTTCTTCTATGAAATAAGTTATTTCGATTTGTGACTTAGTTTTTACTTCTTATTTTATTATTGCTATCACGTTCTCATCTTTCTGGTTATATTATACCAACAATTATGAGATTCAAGGCTCCTTTATTATGCTCATGATCAATTAACCTATTTGTTTCCAGTTTGATGGGTTTGATATCTAATTTTGTTTTTCTTCTAACTCTTTCACTTTACGACTCAGTATGAAACTTTCACTATCTCTTATTACTTGGTTGCTTGTATCTTTTATTTCCATTGTTTTATTTTTTGTACTTAAACATCTATTTGTTGCAAATGAGTTCAAAACCTAATATCTAATTTCAGATAATTTAAATTTGTTACTAAACATTATCTCTAACACTATTTGATGTTGTACTTCTCTTTCTTCTCTTTTTATTTGTAATGATTCTATATAATTGTGATAACACTCTATGGTGACTTTGTCTGGAAAGAGTAGTAAGGTGTAACATTGGGACTTGCCAAGATATCACACACATTACTCTAGTCCAAGTGTGTTTATATATGAAGGTATAATGAAATCTTATATATTAATGTTAGTATGATGGAACCTATATAAATATGAGGAGATTTGATTTGAGAAGGTATTTATCTTGTTTTGAACATATGACTTAGAAAATAAAATAGGAATATATTTTTTTTATCTATTTAAACCACTCATATAAAAAAATAAAAAATCCTAAGGAAATATGTAAGAAGATTCACCCAAAGGGATCACATCCTTTTGGCTTATTAGTAGAGCTTAACCCGTAGTGCATCAATGATAATTGATCTCGTGAACTCTCATTAACGAGATGCTTTGAGTGACGAGAACTCAACCAATTAAACTAACCCTCAAGGTTCATCCACTCATATAATATATACATATCTAAATAGTATATATATATATTATTATATAAAAAATATTGTATTTTTTTTCTTCTTTTATGAAATTTTACATCAACAAACAATTTATATGAGAAAAATGATTTAATCTCATTTCTTATCTATATTATTATAAAAAATAATATATATATATATATATATGACATTAAATAATTAATAATTAATTAATAAGAAATAAATCATTATAACTAATGAAGTTAAATGAATTCAATTAAAATATAAAAAACAATTCATCCATATTCATTAATAATTTGAATCGTATTCCTTTTATTGGAAGGTTTTGAAGTGACAAGAAAATCTAATCTTGATAATAAAGCATTTAAGGCTAGGAAAACTTTTTTTTAATAATAAAGATGTTTTTTTTTTTTTAATATTAAGCGTTTATTTCACAATAAATTTTTGACGGGGAAAAAATATTTTTAAATAATCCAGATTTATTTATTTATTATTTTTATTATTATATTATTAAAATAATAAATAATAAATTAAAAAAATAGAATTTTATATTATATATTTTTATAACTAAATGAATTTTAAATAATTTTAAATAATTTAATATATTACAAATATTATTAATAATATTTCATTATGTTCGATATAAGATATTTGGTGTTTTTGGAAAACCTTAATTTTGTGTTGCTTTTTTCTTCTTCTAAATTTCTGATATCTTCACTCTATGGTAGAGGGTACAGTTAGGAGTAGAGTTCCCTCCTATATCCATTTAGTTTTGGACAATGACCCTATATCTACTCTAGCCTCCAACACTGCTGATTCCCTTTCTTGTGACACTTCCCTAGAAAAATAAAATCTCGCAGGACAATCATTTGCAAATCACATCAAATAATAGACTCAGAAACACATACTAGGGAGTTGTCTACATAAATCTACCATTGATCCAAAATTTAAGGTCATGTATTTTGAGATAAGTGAATACATCCAGTACATGAAGGACCATGCATCAATTGGGAAATTTCATCGATTTGGCCATTGGAAAAAATCTCTCACTTGGTGGATTCATCAAAATTGGAAAACCAAGGGCTAGATCAATCTTGAAATGGGTGTCAAAAGTTTCTTCATGGTGGTTTTTCCTAGCTTAGAACATAAAATGTACATATTTGAAAATGGCCTCTACGTTTCTAACCTAACAAGTCAATGTCTTTGATTTTGGATAGATAGATTCATTCCATATAAGGAGTACTTAAAAGATGTGCCTATATGGATTCACATGTATTTCTTACCAAGAAAATTTTGGGAAGCAAAGACTCTAGAAGGGATTGAGAATGCATTGGGTCATTTTTTCAAAATATGAGAAGCCACTAGTCAATCAAGGTACATTTTTTATGTGTGTATCTATGTCTATATGTACATAGAAGCGCATATCCTTGAGTCAATAGATATTTATGACCATGATATTGATTTGAAGTAAACCCTAGATTGTGGGAACATCCAAATCTTATCATGAAAATATCATTAGTATGGCCATATTTTTGTAACTATTGACTTATTTTCCCACACCCTCTTCCAGTGTAGTAGGACATAAAGGAGTCTGGTGGTTTCTTTAAGTCTCCATTTTATAGGCGTTCACATTATAACCCTCTACCTCTACACTCTAGAAAACAACCCAAACGTTTAATACATTTGAATCATTAATCAATTTGGACTTGTCAAGGGCTAAGATAGACCCCTTGGAAAAGTCTAACAATCCTACTAATTATGACAAGAAAGAGCTTGATATTCATTGGGACCCTTGGAAGGACTCCCATAACCCTTCAGTGAATGAAATCAACTCTCTAGAACCTATCATCAAGGAAATTATCATGGTTGAATAGACTAATGAATCAAATCCAAGAGATATAGATTATATGGATCTAGATGTTCTAGGCCTCCCCAATATTACTAAGGCTTGAAAGGGAAAGGATCTAAACTCCATTCTATAATAGTAGGTAAATATCGTCAGTAAAACATATTTAAAATCACAACTACAAGCCTAGAAATATTCTTGAAGCATGACTTTATACATCCCCCATTTAGGAATTCAAACACATCCTTTAAAATATAACCCTAAATCCTAAAAAGAAGGAAAGAAGAATGTACTAAAAAAGAATTATAAATTTCTTAAAAAATTGGGTGAAATTTTGGTCAAATTTGGAATAATAAATCTAATATTAGAGGTATTTAACTTCGACACCTCCACATATCAATAAGAGGCCTATCATAGAACATAAGGGGTATAAACTATAAATGTAAATAGAGGCTCCTAAAATAAAGGTGGAAAATGGATCATCCGACATTCATGATGACTTATGAAGCTAAAAATTCAATAAATTCCATTGCATATACAGTTTTCAAAATAGGAAAACGTTTTCATTCATATGAAATAGATCCACTTGGAAAACTTGGTGACCACACTATCTTTGGGAACACTCACGAAGTATTAGTTCTCGTCTCATTTTGCATCCTATAGAATTGTAACCGTACAATTTGAACTCATCATATCAGTGGAATTCTACATCATTTCCAGTTTCTATTGCCCTACTATGCATAGAGATCAAGCCAACTTATTAGACTCATCAAGAAAATTCATCCCTTATTAAATAACTTCCCATGGATTATAAGAGGATAATTTTATAGTATAAAGTCTCTTTATAAAGAGAAAGTCACAAAATGGTTGTAGGAGCTGGAAGGCATCAAAGGCTTTGCTATGTACCGACTTCAACAAAAATTAAAACTAATCAAATTACAACTTAAAAATGGAAAAAATGGACTTCGGAATATTTTCCAAGTGAATCAAGATATAATGGAAAAATTGAACTCCTTATAGAAAGAAGCCATTCTTCATGGAAAATTAGAAGAGATCATCAAACAAGAAGCCCATTTGTTGGCCTATCTAGAAGAATGAAGAAAACACAAAGAGATACTTACGAAACAAAAATCAAGAATATGATGGGTCGAGGAAGGAGAATGCAACATATATTTCTTCCACAAATCCATGCTTCATCATACACATCGTAATTGAATAAACTCACTGAAAATCCTTGAAGGAAATAAAGTAACCAATCACAGAGATATGGTGTTGGAACTTGTTCCTTACTATGGGGATTTTTTAGACACACACACAAGAGGAGAGAGAAAAAAATCCAACACATAGTTTAGCATATCCCATCACTAGTTACTTAGGACTAGAATGAAACTCTTGTATGTTGCATATCTATGATAGAAGTTGGGACTACAACTAGATTAATGTCAAATACTAAAGAAATGGGACTAGATAGATTCATGATCAATATTTTCCAAGCATGTTGGTTGGTAGTGGATCAAGAAATTTGGTCAGAATTCAAAGAATCAAGACACTCACTTTGCACCCTTTTAGCTCTTGATGAAACATCCCTCACCTTAGCTCCAAAAAAAATACAAGGTGGATTATTCAAGTGGGTTTAGACTAATGAAATTAGGTAATGTGAATTATAATTCCATAACAATTTCATAGATAATAGACTCAAGCCTATACTTCCTCTCATAGTTTCATCACAGAAATCTATCTATGTGGAAGAACATAAAATTCTTAGTGGGATCGTGGTAGCATATGAATCATTTTTTATGGAAAAATAAAAATCTTAGCATGATGCTCAAAATAAATCTCGTAGTATCATTTAACATGCTTAATTGGTCCTATCTTTTTATATTCCTCTCAATGTTTGGATTTTTCCAAGAATGGATCACATGGACTAAATCCCTAATATCACTCCTTTTCTTCTATTCTCCTAAATGGCTCATTAACGAGAACCATATCAACCTCTCGCAACATCCAATAGGGGAAGCCCTTAACTCTGTTCTCATTCATTCTAGTAGTGAAAGGTTTTGGGAGACCCATCAAATCAACAAAATCTAGAAGAAAAGTGAAATGCATTAGATTTCTCAAGGGAGTTCTCCCTAACTCACACCAACAATTCATTGATAATACAGTGTGTATGGGAGTTCCTACATTTCAAGAAGCATGGGAATTACATAAATTTCTTAAGTACTTCTCAAGAGATTCAGGTATGGGTATCAATAATTCTACATCACAAAATCTCCTTTTCAACACCCTTGTTGTTTTACATATACATATTTATAGACTGCTAAGATTTCAAAAATGGAAACTTCTTGCTAAATATCTTGATGTACTCTAGTGGATAACTATCTAATATCTAAGGTTTCAAAATATGAGAAGCCACTAGTCAATCAAGGTACATTTTTTATGTGTGTATCTATGTCTATATGTACATAGAAGCACATATCCTTGAGTCAATAGATATTTCTGACCATGATATTGATTTGAAGTAAACCCTAGATTGTGGGAACATCCAAATCTTATCATGAAAATGTCATTAGTATGGCCATATTTTTGTAACTATTGACTTATTTTCCCACACCCTCTTCCAGTGTAGTAGGACATAAAGGAGTCTGGTGGTTTCTTTAAGTCTCCATTTTATAGGCGTTCACATTATAACCCTCTACCTCTACGCTCTAGAAAACAACCCAAACGTTTAATACATTTGAATCATTAATCAATTTGGACTTGTCAAGGGCTAAGATAGACCCCTTGGAAAAGTCTAACAATCCTACTAATTATGACAAGAAAGAGCTTGATATTCATTGGGACCCTTGGAAGGACTCCCATAACCCTTCAGTGAATGCAATCAACTCTCTAGAACCTATCATCAAGGAAATTATCATGGTTGAATATACTAATGAATCAAATCCAAGAGATATAGATTATATGGATCTAGATGTTCTAGGCCTCCCCATTATTACTAAGGCTTGAAAGGGAAAGGATCTAAACTCCATTCTATAATAGTAGGTAAATATCGTCAATAAAACATATTTAAAATCACAACTACAAGCCTAGAAATATTCTTGAAGCATGACTTTATATATCCCCCATTTAGGAATTCAAACACATCCTTTAAAATATAACCCTAAATCCTAAAAAGAAGGAAAGAAGAATGTACTAAAAAAGAATTATAAATTTCTTAAAAAATTGGGTGAAATTTTGGTCAAATTTGGAATAATAAATCTAATATTAGAGGTATTTAACTTCGACACCTCCACATATCAATAAGAGGCCTATCATAGAACATAAGGGGTATAAACTATAAATGTAAATAGAGGCTCCTAAAATAAAGGTGGAAAATGGATCATCCGACATTCATGATGACTTATGAAGCTAAAAATTCAATAAATTCCATTGCATATACAGTTTTCAAAATAGGAAAACGTTTTCATTCATATAAAATAGATCCACTTGGAAAACTTGGTGACCACACTATCTTTGGGAACACTCACGAAGTATTAGTTCTCGTCTCATTTGCATCCTATAGAATTGTAACCGTACAATTTGAACTCATCATATCAGTGGAATTCTACATCATTTCCAGTTTCTATTGCCCTACCATGCATAGAGATCAAGCCAACTTATTAGACTCATCAAGAAAATTCATCCCTTATTAAATAACTTCCCATGGATTATAAGAGGATAATTTTATAGTATAAAGTCTCTTTATAAAGAGAAAGTCACAAAATGGTTGTAGGAGCTGGAAGGCATCAAAGGCTTTGCTATGTACCGACTTCAACAAAAGTTAAAACTAATCAAATTACAACTTAAAAATGGAAAAAATGGACTTTCGGAATATTTTCCAAGTGAATCAAGATATAATGGAAAAATTGAACTCCTTATAGAAAGAAGCCATTCTTCATGGAAAATTAGAAGAGATCATCAAACAAGAAGCCCATTTGTTGGCCTATCTAGAAGAATGAAGAAAACACAAAGAGATACTTACGAAACAAAAGTCAAGAATATGATGGGTCAAGGAAGGAGAATGCAACATATATTTCTTCCACAAATCCATGCTTCATCATACACATCGTAATTGAATAAACTCACTGAAAATCCTTGAAGGAAATAAAGTAACCAATCACAGAGATATGGTGTTGGAACTTGTTCCTTACTATGGGGATTTTTTAGACACACACACAAGAGGAGAGAGAAAAAAATCCAACACATAGTTTAGCATATCCCATCACTAGTTACTTAGGACTAGAATGAAACTCTTGTATGTTGCATATCTATGATAGAAGTTGGGACTACAACTAGATTAATGTCAAATACTAAAGAAATGGGACTAGATAGATTCATGATCAATATTTTCCAAGCATGTTGGTTGGTAGTGGATCAAGAAATTTGGTCAGAATTCAAAGAATCAAGACACTCACTTTGCACCCTTTTAGCTCTTGATGAAACATCCCTCACCTTAGCTCCAAAAAAAATACAAGGTGGATTATTCAAGTGGGTTTAGACTAATGAAATTAGGTAATGTGAATTATAATTCCATAACAATTTCATAGATAATAGACTCAAGCCTATACTTCCTCTCATAGTTTCATCACAGAAATCTATCTATGTGGAAGAACATAAAATTCTTAGTGGGATCGTGGTAGCATATGAATCATTTTTTATGGAAAAATAAAAATCTTAGCATGATGCTCAAAATAAATCTCGTAGTATCATTTAACATGCTTAATTGGTCCTATCTTTTTATATTCCTCTCAATGTTTGGATTTTTCCAAGAATGGATCACATGGACTAAATCCCTAATATCACTCCTTTTCTTCTATTCTCCTAAATGGCTCATTAACGAGAACCATATCAACCTCTCGCAACATCCAATAGGGGAAGCCCTTAACTCTGTTCTCATTCATTCTAGTAGTGAAAGGTTTAGGGAGACCCATCAAATCAACAAAATCTAGAAGAAAAGTGAAATGCATTAGATTTCTCAAGGGAGTTCTCCCTAACTCACACCAACAATTCATTGATAATACAGTGTGTATGGGAGTTCCTACATTTCAAGAAGCATGGGAATTACATAAATTTCTTAAGTACTTCTCAAGAGATTCAGGTATGGGTATCAATAATTCTACATCACAAAATCTCCTTTTCAACACCCTTGTTGTTTTACATATACATATTTATAGACTGCTAAGATTTCAAAAATGGAAACTTCTTGCTAAATATCTTGATGTACTCTAGTGGATAACTATCTAATATCTAAGGTTTGGTCATATATGATCATAATTTCAACAATAAATAGGCTAGTTAGAATTTCCAATATTTGAACATAACAAGAAGAATGGTCCTTTTAAAATTTCATCTGCAAGCCCTCCCATTTTATATGCTCTTAGCCATGATGATTCCAAAATCCATGCTTAACTTGATTTGAAATATTCAGAAAACATTTCTCTCAGGTAGAACACTCAAAGAACAAAATTGGTCCCTTATAGCCCAGGATTACTCTTGCAAATCCAAAGAGAAAGGAGAACTTGTATTGAGAGATCTAAACATTCTCAACTGTTGAAAAGTTTAGCAATAAAGGCTTAATTTGGCTTAGCCTTGCTCAAATTGAGAAATTTGAAATTTCCACATAAACAGACAACTTGGAGGCAGTTAACTGAGGTGACATGGCTCTTGTCACTCAGTTAGCTCAGTAAATTCAAATTAGAGAGATTGGAGTTTAGTTATGAATGTGTGGTTGCTAATTTATATCAATCTGGTTCAATGATTTCCAGTTGTACTCAGTTAAACTAGTTCTAATAGTTAATAGAACTAGTTGGAGGTTAGTTGTGCAATGAGACAAGAGTTTAACTCACAGATCATCTAGTTAGCTAATCAATCAACTCAAAATGGATAATTCATGAAAGGAATTAAAATTTATGAACTATGGTGGAGATTCCAAAGTAGTGTAACATCAGTTGTAACCTATTTTTGAGTGTACAAGTGTTGCATGCAATCAATGATCAAACCTTCAAAATTGTGAAATCATTTTAGAGGGAATTCCTGAAGAATAGGGAAAATTTTCCTCAGGATTTTCACAAGGAAATAGGGGCATTAGTGAGCATAAAATTAGCTAAGTGTTGGCGAGAGCTTGTTCATTGAGCATGAGAAAAATTATTCTTTTGCAGGTTGAGATCAAAGTTAGAGCTAGCAATTGTAACTGTTTGTCAATTTATTAATTAACCTTAACACTCTTGAGGGGTTTTTCCTAGTTGGACTCCACTAGAAATCACTATGTATTTGTGGTTTTTCTTATTACATGTTTATGCATGTTGTTCTAAATTGTGAATTTCATTCCTTATATCAGTAGAGTAGAATTGTGTCTCATGATTTTAGATTAAATTTCTTGAGTAGTTGCAATTATATAAAATTTCTACATGGTATCAAAGCCCTAAAATCACATTAGAACCAATATTTTGAACTTGTCTCTTAGGAATTTTGAAGTAGAAACTTCATTGCAGCAATTTTTCTTCAGGATTGAGAGAATATATTTCAATTGTTTGAAATATGCCTTGGAAGGTAGCTCAAATTTCATTTTCTGGATGGATCAAATGGAGGTAGTGCTTGATGATAATGGATTTCTATATTATTTCAAGACAAAAATTCCAAAACCTGGATCAGATGATGCCAAAAACCTAGTAGAATGGAAGAGCGATGTAACCAAGGTGAGAAGAATTATCCTGGAGGGAGTGAGAGACCACATTGTCTCAAATATTCATGGAAAAGGGACATCATTTTCCATGTAGAAGGAACTGGTTGAGCTATTAAAAAATAACAGTGATCTTAGAAAATTGGCCCTGAAAGAAAATCGTTGAAACATTAATATGCAGAAAAATGATACTATTGTGCAGTATCTCACCAGATTTACACAATTTTGGCGATAAGCTTAGAGGGATTGGTGTGAATGATTTAGAAGATGAACTAGTGAGCCTAACTCTTCTAGGCCTTCCAAAATCCTAGCAAAACTACCAGGACTTTGTGAATGAAAGGGAAAAATTACCAAATTGGGAACACATATGGTCTAATTTGGTACAAGAAGAAATCAGGTGAAATACTAGAGATGGAGGTTCATCCAAGGGAGACGATGAAGATAATTTTGCATTGGTTGGAAACGGAAGGAAGGGAAAAGGGAATGAATCTCAAACCAAAGCAGATTCCAGCAAAGGGGGCAAGAAGAAATAATTGTCCAAAATAAAATGCTTAAATTTTCATGAATTCAGGAACTATGCTACAATGTGTCCACACAAAAAGTCTAGAAAGAATAACTCAAGAGGAGAAGCAGGTGAAGCATTAGCTTCAAATTTTGAGTTAGAATTTGCCCTGATCACATGCATGACCAACAATGTGATGGAGAGTGTGTGGTACTTGGACTCAAGTGCCTCATTGCACATGATAGGGTGTAGAGAGTGTTTCAATGACTTATAGGACAAATATCTCTAGATGCATATTGAGCTCAGGGATAACGAAAGGTAAAATGATACTAAGATTGGTAGAGTAACCTTTAAGAGGGAGTCGAGATCCCCTCTTCACCTAAAGATTCCATGTTTGTACCACGTTTGAAGAAGAACCTCATCTTTGTAACAATTTTGGAAGATCATGGTTATGTTGCTATTTTCAGTAAAGGGAAAGCCTTTTTGAGATACATAGTAACTGGGAAGGTGAAGAATATTAGGGTTTCTGTGAATAACATGTACAAACTTGATGTGGAAGATTATGATGCATTAAGAAATAAGATAGAGAAAGCACAAAGTCGAGATGATGGTGAACTCTAGCACAAAAGACTTGGTCATTGCATCATGGCGCCCTTAAAAATATGTAGCAAATAACCACTGGCCTCCCTAAACGATCACTTGAGAAATATAATGTTTTCAAGGGTTGTATCTTAGGGACGTATGTAAAATCCACATTCCATTATTGAGATAGCAAAGAAAATGTAGTCTTGGAGAGAGTCCACTTTGATGTTTGTGGACTCTTCTCAACATCCTCCGCTGGTAGACATAAATACTATGTTATTTTTATTGTTGATTTCACAATAAAGTATCAGATCTTCTTCATGCAGAAGAAGGATGAGACATTCTCAAAATTTGTAGAATTCAAGGCACTAGTTCAGAAAGAGACTAACAAGAAGGTGAAGCCTTTAGGAGCGACAATGGAGGTGAGTATGTTTCAAATGACTTCAAGGAATTTTGTGCCAAAGAAGAAATTTGAAGAGAATTGAAAAATCCTCACAACCCAAAAAATAATGGGGTAGCTGAGAGAAAGAACCAAAGCATTGTGGGAGCTATGAGATATATGTTACATGAAAAATGCCTACCATTGCATTTGTGGGTAGAGGCATGTAACACACCAGTCTACTTGCATAACGAAAGTCCTCATTGGATTCTTGGTATGATTACAATGGAGGAGGCATTCAAAAGGATGAAGTCGGATGTGTCCCATTTTTGAATTTTTGGAGCCTCTATTTACTACCATGTCTCCGAATATTCGAGGAAGAAACTTGAGCCGACAATAGAGCTGGGATATTTTTTGGGGTACACTAATACTCCAAATAATTACTGGGTGTACTTTACCTTCCCTCATAATGACAATTGTTCAAAGGGATGTAAATTTTGATGAGGTGAAAGCAATGAGATACTCTCGTGAGAGGGATTTTCAAATCCCACTAGAAGAGGATCTTTTAGCTCCAAAGGAGTGTTGTGGAGGTAAATCCCCTATGCGGACAGATGCGATCCCTACTAGCCCAAATGGGGTCTAGCAACAATCAAATAACGCTAACACACAGGCTCCTAATTGCAAATCAAAGACCGATGATGAGGGCCTACCTAGATTCCAACGCTAGTACTTGTAGAAGAGTCGTCGCTCCCATTCCTTTGCTCCGGCTGGTCACGATGCCCACGATCTTCATGAACGGACACCTGCACATGCAAAGAATGACACAAATACAAGCATAAAATCCAATAGATGCAACTATATATTAGTCAGAAAGGATATAACTCAATCATCATTACAAAAGAGAATAAGAGTGGAACCATAATGATATTCGTCTATTATTGATAAACAAAGAAGAATACAACCATAGTTCTGACGTCAAATCCTCCTTTGGCTGGGTGATCAGCACACATGCCTTGCAAAGCTTGTTGGGAATGGGGAAACAAGCCTCTCTCTCCTTGGTTACTTGGACAAGAATCTCCTCACTTTAGATTTAGCCCTATGGGAATGGAGAAGGCTTCTTGTAGCATGAGCTTAGAAATTCTCATACTTTGGGACTTAGAATTTGGAACTAGCTTGTCAAAGGAAAAAGGACAAGATTTTATAGATAGAGGGGAAGGAGTTAGGATTTTCCACAATATTCATGGGGTTGGATTTATCACTAAGAAGCTTCCATGAGAGGTGGAGAACTACTTCCCTCCTATGGAGATTCGAAGCCAAACTGAACCAACTCAATATAGATTCAGTTCATGAGTGGGTTAGGAAGAACCTTCATAAGTTTGTTTGCTAAAAACTTTACCCAACTGGGCTGGCGCGAGTGTGACTCTGAGATAGAGCGGCAGCTAGCGCGCCCTCTTTGGAGGATTTCCCCCATTGGCGTGAGTGATACACAATGAAACCCCTCCAATGGAAAAAGGGCTATTTTTATGGGTATTTTGCAGAAGGTGTCTTCAGGGCATATGAAGTACATACTTAAGGGAATACAAATCAAGTGTTTCCAGGTTATGTCACTTCTCACAGGTCCCGAAATAAGTCCTCCAAGGTGTGGGAGAAGGGGTAACATGGACAATGACAAATTACTATGTAACAGATGCCCCCTAAAGCATGAGGCCCAAGAGAGAGAGAGGGGTGAAATGCTTTACAAGAACATGGCTAACTGAAAACACTACCATCGACGAACCTACGTGGAGAAGTACAACGGATATCTCAAGTACATGATATATGTGGTATGGGCGCAACCATCCATAGTAGAGTACATAAAAATCTAGATCCAAGGTATGGATGCAGCCATCCAGTGAGGATTGATAAATAGACTCAGGCATGGTCGTAGCCATCCAGTGAATGAGTCATGTAATAATCATAATAATCCACAAAATCGCAACCTGGATCCCAACAGACAAAATCCAGGGTCTTACGCTCCATCTCAATCCGAACAAAGTACAAGTTCAAGCATGCGAATATAGGAGTCGAAGTCGAACATGCAGGAACATCGTCTACTTACCAGCCAATGATGAAAACTGTTAACAGACACGAGAGGTACCACCAACAATGACAATGGCCCTGAAGTTACTATAGGTACAAACGATGGTGTGTGAATCAGTGAGTCGGCGTCGAACACTCGTAGAATCATTTGATCGAAGGCCAATAATGAAAACCTCACATCGAACATGAAGAGCTTGCCATTGAGGCATGCAAGCTCCAAGGCACCTGAAGGGAGTGTCTAGGTCAACTTCCTGGATAATGAGCTAAAGTCGACAGGAAGTGACCTCGATCGAAGGTGGGCCATAGTGTTTCCCATGTCATCGACATGAGACAAAGGAGGATAATATTTTTTGTGAATCAGGATTATGTGAGTTATCAGAGGGATGTTGATTGTTTCGTAGAGGTCAACTTCTTTTGAACATATCAACGGCACAACAGTGGACTTGGCAGTATTTGACATCAAATGATAAGAGGTCATGGTGACAAGGCAACAAGCAAATGAGAGGTCAAATAGGATCATCCAAACCTACAGAGGCAAGTGAAAAATGAGATGAGATGTCCCCACCTAGACACGAATGCAGACAAGTGCCATGTTCAAGAGCGATATACTGCCAACATGACAATGATTATGGTTCCATTTTCCCCACCATTTTTGGCGAGTACCCCAGTTATTTTTATCAAGCTTGATGGGGATAGCATATGGTTGTAAAGCGTCATTTCGATGGAATCCAATGTCATCAAGTTTTAACGAGTCTGACAAAGGAAGAACTCGACGCCTTTTCATGTTTAGAGAGTTTGAAAAGATAGCAGAAAAGTAAACTCCAGGGGCATCCTTTTTCATAGAGTTGTGTCTCTCGAGCCCGAAAAATTATAAAACAATGCTCGAAAGAACCGCCCGATCATTACGATCGAGGAGTACTTTTCATGATTAGTGACTTCAACCTGAAAAAGTAAAAAAATGATCGAAATCACGTCATTTTGTAACCATTAACGAGCCTAAAATGACAAGGGCCCGACGATCTTTTCGTCTTTTTACGGTTGGAAAAGAGCTTAAAGGTGACCGCCTTTCATTTACATTTAGTGAGTCAAGAGGAATAACTCGGCATTCTTTTCATCTTTAAACGGTCAGAAAAGAGCTGAAAGAAGACTTCCATTTTTATTCTCTTTAACGAGTCAAAAAAGGAAAAAATACTCGGCAATATTTTCATATTTTACGGGTCAGAAAAGAGCTTAAAGGTGACTCATCCTAGAGGAACGAGTGGTATAAAGGGTAGCAACTAGTTCCGGCAATGGTGGAACTGCTCCAAACATGTAATGATCAAGAGGCTGGCTAGCAAAACCACTCTTAACTGCGGTCCCTCAAGAAAGGAAAACAAGCAAGTGAAAGCATATGATCGACCAAAGAGATGGTGGTGATGGGATGAAACAACCAAGGCTCATCTAACAGAATTGAGTGGATAAAAATGGCAATCACGAGATGTACAATGGGTATGGGTTCATTTTTACACAAGGTTGAAGCATGGAGAACTCTGCTTGGATTCGGTTTCATGTTTACACAAGCTTGAAATGAAAAACTATGCTTGTTATAAGTTTTCATGCCCCCAACATAATGGCGCAAAATGAGGTACATGCCCCCCAAGTTTCATTGCATTCAACAAAGTGGATGGAATGAAGGTTCACTTTCGAGATCTTGGAAAGACTCGACTCGTATTTTACGAGATCTTAATCAAAAGACTCGATTTGGAAAGGGAGTTGTTTCATTTTTTAATGAGGTTGACACAGTAAAAGAACTATCCTCATAACCCTTGTTTCATTTTTTAACGAGCTTGACACAAGATCATGAACTATGCTTGACCAGACATAGTTTCATTTTTTAAGGAGCTTGACATAGGAAAGCGAACTATGCTCCAAACGAACTTCATCGTAATGAACATGAAGTCGTTGCTTCTAAGAGTGCCACTCCCGGTGGAAGGACAACATCGTGGAAGTTAGGACCCAATGCCCCTAGGACACTATGCATGACGGCAACATCACTGGATACAGGCACGGGATAAGTAGCCACGTAGTTGACCTATGGTGGGGCAGAGACAATTAGTGGATAAAAACCAGGAGGGAATGAGAACTGTGCAAGAGGCACCGGGGGACTAAAGAACGATAATTGATCTATAGTCACAATTCTTCCATCTTGTGGAAAGCAAACCACATGGAAAAGCGAAGAGACAAGGGCCCCCATAGCATAAACATAGTCATGGCCAAGGAGAAGACTGAAATATAAAGCACCTTACCAGTACATCTATATAGATGGTTTTGCCTCCCAAAGTAATAGGGAACTTCGGAAGGATCCCTAATGGTTGATTGGTTAGAGTCACCAAATTGTTGTGGAGTTAAATCCCCTCTACGGACAGAGGCGATCCCTACTAGCCCAAATGGGATCTAGAAACAATCAAACAATGCTAACACACAGGTTCCTAATTGCAAATCAAAGACCTATGATGAGGGCCTACCTGGATTCCAACGCTAGTACTTGTAGAAGAGTCATCGCTCCTATTCCTTTGCTCCGGCTGGTCATGATCCCCATGATCTTTGTGAACGGACACTTGCACATGCAAAGAGCGACACAAATACAAGCATAAAATCCAATAGATGCAACTATATATCAGTCAGAAAGGATATAACTCAATCATCATTACAAAAGACAATAAGAGTGGAACCATAATGATAGTCGTCT
>APFE030004658.1:0-23885 GCA_000404065.3 Pinus taeda
CTGACTGTAAATCTGACTGTAAATCTGCCTGTAAATCTGCCTTACGCTGACTGTAAATCTGACTGTATATTGTGTATTAAAATCTGACTGTAAATCTGCCTTACGCTGACCAGTAAATATAGTAGCATGAGTTTCATTTTACGAAGGAAGAGCTCTCATATAAAAAGTGCTACACATCACAATTATACTCCTTGCTTTTCAATTAGGCATGAAATAATTATAATTGTGTGTCAGTGTGGGAAGGTTAGGCATGAAATAATTATAATCCTTGCTTTTCAATTAGGCATGAGTTTGACATCCATAAATTTCACAAATCATTTAAGATGACATAAGTCTATAGCAATAGTTTAGGATTTCTGGTTATTAGACTATACACAATTATTTTATAGGAAGAAAACCAAAACCAAATACTAAAGCAAGCTCAATCCAATTCAGTGCTAGCAATTCATCACAATTTTATAGTAATCGAAATATCAAAGTCATAAACTCATTTACAAACTTCCACAAGAAATCAACAAGGTGAAATCTCAATGTTTTTGCTCCTGATCAGGACAAATTTCGAGTAAGCCATTCTACTACATTTCATGAAAATATTGTTGCAACTGTGGTTGACATCAAGGGTGCTACTACTTATGAAGTTTCCGGGATGCCATCTAATTGTGTTTCACTAGGTTTGTTTATAGCACTTTTTCTTGGGTTAAAACTTGCAATGGTAATCCGTGGAATCAACAAAGGATCTAATTGTGGACATCAAATTTGCAAGATATAGAGAATCTCTTCTTAATGGAGTTCCTTCTATAGTGATTTCCTTGAATTGGAGGAAAGCTCAAAGAAGTGACACTGGTTTTAAGGAAGCTGCTAAAATCTCCCTACTATTAATATATGTAGCACTGCGATATATGCATAAGGGTGTTTATCCCAAAGACTGTTCCTTAAATATTAATATTCCAACTCATCCTTCTACACACAAGCGATTCAAAGTAACCAAAACAAAGTATGTTAAAATTCTTAGCAAGATGGCAAGTTGTAACTACACAGACACATTTCTCTTGGAATTTTATGTCTAGGGAACGAAGTATCGATATAAAGTTAACACAACTGGGTTGAGATGCTTTTGCTGTGGGAGATGCTTGTAATTTTAATTAAGTAAAGAAAAATAAGTGTAGAAGTGTTTTCTTTTCTTTTTCTTTACTGGTGCATTGATCATGCCATGGGTAAGTCCTTTGATATGAAAACTTATAGGAAAGGAATTTAAATGATTATGAACATATTTATTTTATGGGTCTACAAGGAAGTTTACTAGCATGAACTCCTTATGGAAATAGTCCAATCAAATATAAAAAAAGATAAACAACCAGAAATCATAAATTAGATCCTTGATGCATCTCATAGTCTATATCATAGCCATTTTGAGTTGACAAATGTTGAAAATGTTGGAGCTTTTTGTTGGAATATGCATGGTATTTGGATTTTACCTCTTCAAGTTGTTATGACCATCATTATTCTACATCAGAACTTGGGCTTGACAACATTTTCAGGGTTGGCAACCTTATTGGCAGTTATGTTGCCAAATTTGCCAGTTACAAAATTGCAACAAAAATTTCAAAACAGAATCATGGAATAAAAAGACAAAAGTACGAAGGCCACATTGGAGACATTAAAAATTAGGAGGATCTTAAAATTGCAGGCTTGGGAGACAAGATTTCTTTGGAATCTAGAAATTTTGAGGCAGGCATAATGTAGTTGGCTATAAAAATACGTTTACACATCAACTATCAAACATTTCTTTTCTCTGTTACACCCACATTTGTCTCTGTTTTAACTTTTGGTACATGTATGCTTATAGGAGTGCCTTTGATAGTAGGGAGAATTCTTTCTACACTTCAAACCTTTGAGAATTTTTGAGTTGACTGATATGTATACGAGATATAATTAGATATGTATACTTCAGAAAACTACAAAAGTAAATATACTTCCAAAAGCAACAAAAGGAATTCTCTTTGCTGAATTGACTGATACCTAAAAACATACCCTTAAAATGAAATTCATATATTGAATAATAGTCTAAGATGTTGGTGCATGACATGTTAAAAAAATAAAGAAATAAATACAGTCTCAAATAAAAAAAGACAGGTAATGAGTCTGGACATTACAACATGAAAAGTCGGCTTGTAAATTAGAAAGGAATCTTGTGGCTAAATATGCAATATGCTTATCCTTTTTTGAAGAACTTCCAAGATTTAGAGTGGTAGCACAGTTCTATCCTTTTTCCTCGGCCTGTTATCAAACTCAGGGGGCCACATTTGTTCCTCTTTATAGTCCCTTTTTGCAACTTTTTGACATGAGGGATATCAATGATCATTCATATAGATAGTTCATTAACTCCTTTTATGTTCAAGATTAAATCATATTGCAGTATTCATAACGACTGTAAAGTGTTTATTGTTAGAGAAAGGGATGTTTACACGTTAGTAGAATGGGATATTTACACGTTAAGTACAGATTAAGGAGCTGAGTGGCACTACCAAGGAATGCATCGACCAAAACAATAATCAGGTCCCAAAAAATTCATTGCGAATGCATTGAAGTTTGAAGCCATAAGGGAGAAAGATGAACAGCTAAATAGATGAGGGCAACAGAGAGAGAGGCTAGGGAATTGTAGTTCTATGATTTGTGTAAATGAGGAGAATTCTAGTTTCCCATTAGCTACCATATATATGGAAGCAACGTTGTTGCTATTTTTGTCTGTGGGGTTTTGCTTCAATGCTCACTTTTCAGACCAATTTTTTTTAAGACGAAGTGAATGATAAGAGGAAGTTGACAGGGTCCTCCTCTGCTCTGCTCTGCTCCATGAATTAGATAATGTGCATTTTAAGGTTAAATGGGTTGTGAAGGAACTCTCCCTGCTGAATTGACTGATACCTAAAAACATACCCTTAAAATGAAATTCATATATTGAATAATAGTCTAAGATGTTGGTGCATGACATGTTAAAAAAATAAAGAAATAAATACATTCATGACTTCAAATAAAAAAAGACAGGTAATGAGTCTGGACATTACAACATGAGAAGCCAATTGTAAATTAGAAATGAATCTTGTGGCTAAATATGCAATATGCTTATCCTTTGCTGAAGCACTGCCGAGATTTAGAGTGGTAGCATAGTTCTATCCTTTTTCCTTGGCCTGTTATCAAGCTCACGGGGCCACATTTGTTCCTCTTTATAGTCCCTTTTTGCAACTTTTTGACATGAGGGATATCAATGATCATTCATATAGATAGTTCATTAACTCCTTTTATGTTCAAGATTAAATCATATTGCAGTATTAATAACGACTGTAAAGTGTTTCTTGTTAGAGAAAGGGATGTTTACACGTTAGTAGAACGATATGTTTACACGTTAAGTTCAGATTAAGGAGCTGAGTGGCACTACCAAGGAATGCATCAACCAAAACAATTTAATCAGGTCCCAAAACATTCATTGTGAATGTATTGAACTTTGAAGCCATAATGGAGAAAGATGAATAGCTAAATACATGCTAAATAGATGAGGGAAATAGAGAGAGAGGCTAGGGAATTGTACTTCTATGGTTTGGGTAAACGAGGAGAATTCTAGTTTCCCATTGGCTACCATATATATGGAAGCAAGGTTGTTGTTATTTTTCTCTGTGGGGTTTTGCTTCAATGCCCACTTTGCAGACCAATTTTTTTTAAGAAGAAGTGAATGATAAGAGGAAGTTGGGGGTCCTCCTCTGCTCTGCTCTGCTCCATGAATTAGATAATGTGCATTTTAAGGTTAAATGGGTTGTGCAGGATGTTTGCTAATCAGTTCTAATTGGTAGATGGATGAATGTTGAGATATGTTGATGCCTTCTAGAAAGGGATTTTTAAATGGGTGAGAAATCAAGGTAATACATAGTGGTTTGGGAGTTTAGTCATGGGGATTTATTCACGGTTGTTGATTTTGATAAGATTTATTTAGGGTCTTAGAATCTTGTTTTCCTCAATTGACCATTATTAGGTTTCAAAGACTAGTATGTAATGAGAAATACCTCATAATGGTGTTTATAATCCTAGTTGTAGTCAAATGATTCCCTACAGAGGTCAGCTCAGAAAATCCCCTTGACATACAATGAAAAAAAATTTCCAAGGAAAAATCATTTTTCAAAGATTAAATTAAAGTAAAAAAGGGAGGCTACACCCTATAATGTTTGAGTAATCCATCTTAACTTCGAGGCTACACTAGTAAGTAATGAGGTCTCTATTCCTTGATTGGAATATTTCTGACCTGACTTTGATTTTGTTTTCAATTTTAGAATAGAATCTAGAACAACAAGATTTTCACATTCATTAATCACTATATGATTTTTCTATGATTTTAAGGACCATTCATCCTCATAAAAATTCATATCCTTTCTCACCAATGTCCCCATTTGCACTTGAACTTAGATTATGTAGGCCTTGGATGTCATATCTATCCAACAAAGATCCCCTTTATATTCAAGGGTTCAATATTAATCATTTTCTCATCATGAATATGAATATAAATTTGACAAGAAAAAAGAAACAGATACGTAATACTTGTGGCTTCTCACCAACAAAATATTTCTTTTATGTTTTGTCCTTTAAGATCCTATAAGGAAATTGGTTCAAGATATAGAAAATTATGTTTCATTTTCTATTTTCTGTGCATTTTTCCTATCAACAATGTCAAGAAATTTTCCATCATTTCAACTCCTTTGCATTACATCCATGGATAACAGTTTAAAACTGAGAAAATTAAGTTTTCAATTTTCTATTTGTTGATAACAAATTCCGTACCTTTATTTTGTGTTATTTTTCGTATCACACTGAGGGTATTCAAGCAGGAAGCAATGCTTTGGAGCAAGTTATATGATAGGTTCTCATTCAGATATTTCTTTCAGTGCACTTTGATTTGAACTTGCAGCTACTTCAGGGCAACCTTTGGCAACAAGAAGAGAAAGATGAACAGCTAAATAGATGAGGGCAACAGAGAGAGAGGCTAGGGAATTGTAGTTCTATGATTTGGTTAAATGAAGAGAATTCTAGTTTCCCATTGGCTACCATATATATGGAAGCAACGTTGTTGCTATTTTTGTTTGTTGGGTTTTGCTTCAATGCTCACTTTGCAGACATTTTTTTTTTAAGACGAAGTGAATGATAAGAGGAAGTTGGCAGGATCCTCCTCTGCTCTGCTCTGCTCCATGAATTAGATAATGTGCATTTTAAGGTTAAATGGGTTGTGAAGGAATTCTCCCTAATATAACTAATTTCTATTTTTTTAATGTTGATCAACAGATTATTGACTTTCTCGTGAGCGTGGACATTTTCAATGAGATGATGCCACATGGCTCTTTGTGATTGGTTAAAAAAAATTATAAGCGTGAACGAGCGTCGACGGGGTTTGAACCCTCAACCTCTCGTACAACAGTCCACGGACTTACCACCATGCCACGAATTTGTTTCTTAATACTCTATGGTCATGGGTTTTATTTAAATTCAATTGGTTTCTGCATTTAGGGGAGGGGTCGTGGCACAAGTCCCTAGCCCCGGTCACATTCAACACCACAGAACCGTGGTGGAGCCGCGAAGGCTCCATAAATTCGTTGGCTCGATATAACCCATTTTAAAGTCAAATCAAAATAAACTTTAAATATTACATTTTCCACAATTTACTGGATTATTATGGTAAAAATAAATTAACCCTTTACTTTTCACTAGGGGGTGTTACATTTCCCCCATCTTAAGTGAAACACTATCCTCGTTTTTTCCTAGCCTTCAATACATGTTGGAATATGCTTACGCATAAAATATTTATTCCCATCTTCACTAGTAGTCTTTGCCGGCTGAAGTACCTTCACTGCACTTAACACCGTAACCATTTGTTTCTATAGCACCATTTCCTCTAAATGAGAACACAAAAAGCTTTGATTCTAGTCGTCTCCTCTAGTTTGACCTACATTCACCATCATTGTGGTCATGAGTTTCTCATCTATACTTATTTAAGATCATATATGAATATACCATTTAAATCTTCATTCCTACACTATCAATTGTTATTTATATAACCATCAAATATTGTTAGCATACATCACAACCCAACAAGGGTCAATAACCTACACTCAATATAATTTAGTAGCATCATTATAACCACATCGTTGTAAATTATTTTATTCACCCAATGATTTCACCAATCGACATACCACACCAAGTGGTTTTATTTTAGATTTTAGTTCACAAAAGGTATCAACTCTGTTTGCACTACTTTCAAATCGATAATAATGATATGTTCATAATTGAATTATTCTTGTTACTCGTGCGAGGTTGTACTAATTAGCACTAGTATGTATTTATTGTCATTCAAATTCCTATACATACTAATTTTACACAACTAACGTTTAGGATGGCTTCTTTCCTTGCCATTAGTATAATGATGTCTACTTGTCCAAGTAGCTTAATTATGTTCATCTCTTTTCCAGTAAGTAAATTATTTAGAATCCAATACAACACTAAGTCCAATAAGGTTCCATCCTTTAATTTTATTCTTCTTTAGGCTTAAAATAACATAATAATGCTAATAGAATCACATGGTGACTTAAGATAACTACGTGAAATAATATATTATTCTTAAAATCACCAAGTCTTACAACAATACTTTTCAATACATTACCTTGGTGTAGTTATCTTGACATAGTATTTGTAATCAATAGTTCTTGTCAATCATTTAACCCAACTCCATTTGTATCCACAGGGTTGTGATTGAGGTATTTATCTAGAAATAACATTTACTAGTGACATGTTTCTCTTTCCATGTCAATAGGTATGAATACTACTTTTGCTAATGTGCGATTAACATTCTCCTTTCTCAATTTTAAATTTGGTTAAACTAGGTGCCATATCTTACTCAACTATTTATTCATTTCTAATCATCATTTTACTTGAACCCACCATCCATAGGCATGTTAAGACAATGAAATGTTATATACCCATTCGTTGTCAAATGTTCCTCATACCCTTATACATGTACATATATGTACATTTCCCTTTTCATCTTATGTTCATAGCCATAATTTTAAGAAAATGCATCAAACCAACAAGGACATAGTTTAAAGTTCTCATCACAATTACAATTGTATCATTTGATCTTGTTATATAATGCCCTACAGTTTTATTATATCACCCCTAAAATTTAACGTGCTTTTACTCTTGTTTACTTTATTATATCAACTTATCTCAAGGTGTTATTCATTCACAACTTTAATCCACATTAGGACAACAAGCTTCTCAAAGTATTTATTATATACATTCATTATCATGTGTTGCGTATTTCCCGTGGTTTTCTTTTTAATTATTATTTCATGTACATTTCCTGTAGTTTTACTAGATTTCCCATGAAATATAGCCTGCATATTTTCTGTTGATCTTGTTCTGTCAATTTCAAATCAAATCTTCGTTACCTAGAGTTACAACTAACACCCTTTATCTAACCAAAATTCTCTTGTCACTTGATTTTAACCAACGTAACATTTTCCATTTGCAATATGATTATAAACATAAACCAATTAGAAAATCATTACATGATTTGTTATGATTTTGAATTTTAACACCAATCTTGAATCCTTTGTGTCCATCAGGTACAAATGATTCAATGTTGACTATATTCTTTCCTACATTTTAGAGCTTTTACATTTTTTTTTATAGTAAATTGCCATATTATAGAAGTTCCCATTATTTTTTCTTGCTTTTACTTACTAAGATTAGTGTGAAGTTGGTTCCATTTTGAGTATCAATAACACCATTCTGATGTGTTCCCATGTTTATTTGATGGCTACTATTTCTTTTATTCCTAACATGAGGTTGGCCCTATGTAGGGTTATTCTATACTTCTCCCAACTTATTAATTTTCTTCCCCAAGATGATATGGATACGATGATGAACATATATAAAACCAACAACAATAATCCTTCAACAAAACCTTGTGTATTTCATGCTAATTGGTGCCTTGATCTTTAGTTAAATGAGCCTTTCAACATAAAATTTACAACTTTTCCTTTTCAAGTTGTTAGTCTTTTGGAATGGCCGACTATTAATCTGGTCACCCTAGTCTCAAGTCAGAGACACCTACTTCATCTATCATTGAGTTCATTGAGGCAGCTTCCTCGAGGATACTAGTACCCTGATTCCTTTGCTCAATTATACAAGGTTTTCCGTTCTTTTGATCTCTTTCTTATATGTATATATACACCTTATCTAGTGTATACCTTCCTATATAGGTATATATGTATTGATGAAAAATCCTAGCATTTTAGAAAGACATACACTGTACTTACTATTATAACTGTATCTTAATATTCAACAACATTTATATATATAGGTAAGATTAATCATTTCTTTACTATCAATTATCGTTCTTTACTGAGAGACCCCACTGCTTCTTCAGCAGATATAGGTTACCTCTCTGAGACTGTTTGGTACACGATCTCACTGTGACATTTCAAGATTTGTAATGGTTTACCCATATCAAACATATTTACACCATAATAAATCTACCATTCCTTATATAGAACAAAATATATGTACATTGAAACCCTCATTAACCCTTTTTTTTAAAATGGAACATAGCATAAATTCTTCATTAATTCTCTTAATGCAGTAAATATTATACGTTTTAAATACTTCTAGTTAATTTTTTGGAAATAAATTAAAGACCAAATAACCTTTCCATAAAGAATATAAACATACAATAGTCTTTTTAGTAAGAAAATAAGCATACAGTAATCTTTCTAGAATTTCACTTATATGCCTCTTTCTAAAATGGAAGTTTCAATGGAAAAGACCGCTCCACCCAACCTTGACATTGGATATTACGTCCAACCTTCCCCCATGCTCTTTCACCTTCAACACAACACATGGACAATAATTTTCAACTTGAATTCTCAGACATTGAGACCCCTAGTCTAGTATGAAATTATCATTTGTTTACACTTAAGGCTTCCACTGGTTCCTTCTTAGCTCTGGAAGAATTTTCTTTTCTTTTTTTGTGTTTTTTTACACATGCCTCTTTTCCAACATTCATACTGAACATTTAATTTAGAAAATTCTTGTGATTTATGACCTTATTTTTTTTTTTTACAAAAGGATTCACACTTAAGTTATATATTCACACTTAAGTTATATATCTCATCTTGAGTACAAGGACCTATTATGAGAGAGTTCTTTTCTTTGACACCATCATGACTTGTTGTAGGGAGTCATCTTTTTGAGTGAGAGTTATTTATAGGAGAATATTTCCACTCTAGAGTCAGAGAGGTGTATTGTATTCCTTTGCTGCTGAGATCAATAAAGCAAACTAGCATTAGAGAAAGGCCAGGAGATGTGGCCCAAGAGGGGTGAACTCCATTATCACTTGCCTGTTTCTTCTCTGCATATTTATCATGTTGAGTTACAAATGAATATGTTTTACTTTTAAGTTCATGTGAAAACTGAACCACTCATCTTTGAAGAAGTTGTAAAGGCCCAATTTTATCACAATTGCAAAGTGTTAGAGGACGATCAAAGTTTCATTTTCAGACCTTGTGGTATTAGAGTAGGTTCTGACTAGATTGCAAGCATGTCTGAAAGCTTGCAGCATGCAATACTCTTAGGATTGGAAGAAATGAATTATTCTCTCCAAGTGGAGAATATGAAATTGAGGATATTGCTTGTAGCGGTAGAGGATGAAAAGAAGAAGTTATGTCTAATGTTGCATAATTTCATTAAAGATAAAATT
This sequence comes from Pinus taeda, assembly GCA_000404065.3. NCBI lineage: Eukaryota > Viridiplantae > Streptophyta > Pinopsida > Pinales > Pinaceae > Pinus > Pinus taeda. The sequence goes on from APFE030004658.1 coordinate 9,791, forward strand.
GGGGAATGGTTAGCTATCAAATCTTTCCCTAAGACTTAACAAGTTTTTGGTCATGGAATGAGTGGTGATTGTACCCTTTGCTAGATGAAGAACACTGCTTAGATGTTCAAACACAAGAGTGGTTTTCTGGAGTCTTCATCTACCACTTCAGCTATAAAATAGAAGAAGGAGGAGATGGCTAAGCTTCAAGAAAAGAACCAAAAGTCTTAAGAAGAAAACGAGGTAAAAGATACTTCTTGTTCAATTTATTCTCTTTATAATGATCATGCTTCTTTGCATCACTTAAGAAACATACCAAGGTTATTGGTATGAAGTTGTTGACCAAAATGGGGTACAAATCTAAGGGTATTGGACTCTATAGTCATGGAATTGTTAATCATATTGAGGTGAGAGAAAAACCTTGGCATGAAGGATTACGCTATGTTCAAGATGAAGTTGGAGAATGCTCCCCTGATGCAAAGTCAAAGACTTCTTCAAGTGTGAAATTTATGAAGAAATAACTCCTGCAAGTTGAAGGAGAATCATTTCATGATGATGATTATGATGGAAAAACATCTCCAAAGAGAGGTGAGTGCTTCAAAGGAAGAACTAAGTTAAGTTCTCCTTGTAATTCAAGTTCTCCTCACAAGGCTCATAATCAAAAGGACCATTATAAAATGTATAAATGTCATGATTATTCAAATGCTTTCTATGACTATGAACAACATGATGATTTGAATAGAATGTTGTGGAATGTGTTTCATTTCACTTTTTGGTGTTGAATGTGACCGGGGCTAGGGACTTGTGCCATGACCCCTCCCGTAAATGCAGAAACAAATTGAATTTAAATAAAACCCATGACCATAGAGTATTAAGAAACAAATTCGTGGCATGGTGGTAAGTTTGTGGACTGTTGTGCGGGAGGTTGAGGGTTCAAACCCCGTTGACACTCGTTGACCTTTATAATTTTTTTTAACCAATCACAAAGAGCCATGTGGCATCATCTCATTGAAAATGTCCATGCTCATGAGAAAGTCAATAATCTGTTGATCAACATTAAAAACATAGAAATTAGTTATATTTAGAAAGGGCAGGTTGTGAGGCACCTAGCTCGTAGAAATTTTACTTTCTAATTTACAATTGGAAATTTTACTTCCTAATTTACAATTGGAAATTTTGCTTTCTAATTTACAATTGGCTTTTCATGTTGTAATGTTAAGACTCATTACCTATATTTTTTTATTTGAAGACCTGACTGTATTTATTTCTTTATTTTTTTAACATGTCATGCACCAACATCTTAGCCTATTATTCAATATATGAATTTCATTTTAAGGGTATGTTTTTAGGTATCAGTCAATTCAGTAGGGAGAATTCCTTCACAACCCATTTAACCTTAAAATGCACATTATCTAATTCATGGAGCAGAGCAAAGCAGAGGAGGATCCTGCCAACTTCCTCTTATCATTCACTTCGTCTTAAAAAAATATTGTTTGCAAAGTGAGCATTGAAGCAAAACCCCAGAGACAAAAATAGCAACAACGTTGCTTCCATATATATGGTAGCCAATGGGAAACTAGAATTCTCCTCGTTTAACCAAATCATAGAACTACAATTCCCTAGCCTCTCTCTCTGTTGCCCTCATCTATTTAGTTGTTCATCTTTCTCTTCTTGTTGCCAAAGGTTGCCTTGAAGTAGCTGCAGGTTCAAATCAAAGTGCACTGAAAGAAATATCTAAAGGAGAACCTATCATATAACTTGCTCCAAAGCATTGCTTTCTGATTGAATACCCTCAGTGTGATACGAAAGATAACACAAAATAAAGGTACGGAATTTGTTATGAACAAATAGAAAATTGAAAACTTATTTTTCTCAGTTTTAAACTGTCATCCATGGATGTAATGCAAAGGAGTTGAAATGATGGAAAATTTCTTGACATTGTTGATAGGACAAATGCATAGAAAATAGAAAATGAAACATAATTTTCTATATCTTGAACCAATTTCCTTATAGGATCTTAAAGGACAAAACATCAAAGAAATATTTTGTTGGTGAGAAGCCACAAGTTTTACATATCTGTTTATTTTTTCTTGTCAAATTTATATTCATATTCATGATGAGAAAATGATTAATATTGAACCCTTGAATATAAAGGGGATCTTTGTTGGATAGATTATGACGTCCAAGGCCTACATAATCTAAGTTCAAGTGCAAATGGGGACATTGGTGAGAAAGGATATGAATTTTTATGAGGATGAATGGTCCTTAAAATCATAGAAAAATCATATAGTGATTAACGAATGTGAAAATCTTGTTGTTCTAGATTCTGTTCTAAAATTGAAAACAAAATCAGAGTTAGGTCAGAAATATTCCGGTCAAGGAATAGAGTCCTCATTACTTACTAGTGTAGCCTCGAAGTTAAGATGGCTTACTCAAACATTATAGGGTGTAGCCTCCCTTTTTTACTTTAATTTAATCTTTGAAAAATGATTTTTCCTTGGAAATTTTTTTCATTGTATGTCAAGGGGATTTTCTAAGTTGACCTCTGTAGGGGATCATTTGACTACAGCTAGGATTATAAACACCATTATGAGGTATTTCTCATTACATACTAGTCTTTGAAACCTAATAATGGTCAATTGAGGAGAACAAGATTCTAAGACCCTAAATAAATCTTATCAAAATCAAAAACCGTGAATAAATCCCCATGACTAAACTCCCAAACCACTGTGTATTACCTTAATTTTTCACCCATTTAAAAATCCCTTTCTATAAGGCCTCAACATATCTCAACATTCATCCATCTTCCAATTAGAATTGATCAACCAACATCCTGCACAACCCATTTAACCTTAAAATGCACATTATCTAATTCATGGAGCAAAGGAGGACCCTGTCAACTTCCTCTTATCATTCACTTCGTCTTAAAAAAAATTCGTCTGCAAAGTGGGCATTGAAGCAAAACCCCACAGACAAAAATAGAAACAACGTTGCTTCCATATATATGGTAGCCAATGGGAAACTAGAATTCTCCTCGTTTACCCAAACCATAAAAATACAATTCCCTAGCCTCTCTCTCTGTTGCCCTCATCTATTTAGCATATATTTAGCTATTCATCTTTCTCCATTATGGCTTCAAAGTTCAATGCATTCACAATGAATGTTTTGGGACCTAATTAAATTGTTTTGGTCGATGCATTCCTTGGTAGTGCCACTCAGCTCCTTAATCTGAACTTAACGTGTAAACATCCCTTTCTCTAACAAGAAACACTTTACAGTCGTTATTAATATTGCAATATGATTTAATATTGAACATAAAAGGAGTTAAACAACTATCTATATGAATGATCATTGATATCCCTCATGTCAAAAAGTTTCAAAAAGGGACTATAAAGAGGAACAAATGTGGCCCCCTGAGCTTGATAACAGGCCAAGGAAAAAGGATAGAACTATGCTACCACTCTAAATCTCGGCAGTGCTTCAACAAAGGATAAGCATATTGCATATTTAGCCACAAGATTCCTTTCTAATTTACAATTGGCTTTTCATGTTGTAATGTCCAGACTCATTACCTGCCTTTTTTTATTTGAAGACATGACTATATTTATTTCTTTATTTTTTTAACATGTCATGCACCAACATCTTAGACTATTATTAAATATATGAATTTCATTTTAAGGGTATGTTTTTAGGTATCAGTCAATTCAGTAGGGAGAATTCCTTCTGTAGCTTTTGGAAGTATATTTATTTTTGTAGTTTTCTGAAGTATACATATCTAATTATATCTCATATACATATCAGACTACTCAAAAATTCTCAAAGGTTTGAAGTGCAGAAAGAATTCTCCCTGCTATCAAAGGCACTCCTATAAGCATACATGTACCAAAAGTTGAAACAGAGACAAATGTGGGTGTAACAGAGAAAGAAATGTTTGATAGTTGATGTGTAAACGTATTTTTATAGCCAGCTACATTATGCATGCCTCAAAATTTCTAGATTCCAAAGAAATCTTGTCTCCCAAGCCTACAATTTTAAGATCCTCCTAATTTTTAATGTTTCCGATGTGGCCTTCGTTTGTCTTTTTATTCCATGATTCTGTTTTGAAATTTTTATTGCAATTTTGTAACTAGCAAATTTGGCAACATAACTGCCAATGAGGCTGCCAACCCTGGAAATGTTCTCAAGCCGAAGTTCTGATGTAGAATAATGAAGGTCATAACAACTTGAAGAGGTAAAATCCAAATACCATGCATATGCCAACAAAACGCTCCAACATTTTCAACATTTGTACTCTTGTAGTTGATAATTTGTCTGTGTGTAGAAGATCTATTTTAAGAAGAGAAGGAGACATTTGAGACGATCATCTAGAGCACCTTGGAAACAAGTTGACCAAATGAATATTCAACTAGTGTTTCCTCTCAAAGCATTTTAGAGAGTCTAGTTGCCAAAATTCCTAGTAGTGAGGAGCTTGTTGGGGTATCTCAGAATGATGATAGTAAATTAAAACTAGTAGAGGAAGGTGAACCTATACCCAAAAGAGCTAAGAATGATGCAATCAAGGAAAGAAATGTTGCTTCCTAGGAAGTTGGTGCATTATCTAGATCTGAGCAGTCACTATCATTTGCAAAAGCAGGAAACGTTGTCATGGCATTGGTAATATGGCAAGAATTCTCTTTGCACGATGTTATTTTGTGCTAACCCTAATATCTAGATATTTGTGGATTATGCCATTTTCCTTTCTAATGCATTCTTAATTTACTTAATGAATATATGTTCAAATACTAGCTTATGTTGTGGGTGGCATTTCTTGTTGCCAAAGGTTGCCCTGAAGTAGCTGTAGGTTCAAATCAAAGTGCACTGAAAGAAATATCTGAAGGAGAACCTATCATATAACTTGCTCCAAAGCATTGCTTATTGCTTGAATACCCTCAGTGTGATACGAAAGATAACACAAAATAAAGGTACGGAATTTGTTATCAACAAATAGAAAATTGAAAACTTATTTTTCTCAGTTTTAAACTGTTATCCCTGGATGTAATGCAAAGGAGTTGAAATGATGGAAAATTTCTTGACATTGTTGATAGGACAAATGCACAGAAAATAGAAAATGAAACTTTACCACTAGTACACAACAATGGTTCTGAAGAGGACACATCTAAGATAAATCATGTTTCCACTATACCCAAAAAATCAAAAGGAACAGATATGGTGGAAGCAATACCATCCAGAGAACAACCCCAAGTTGGAGATGATGGTTCCAATTTGGAAAAGATTAGTGAGGAAGATACAAGTACCTCACTAGGACATTTAGCATTTATTTTGTAGCTTGATTTTAGCTTGAAACATAATTTTATTGATAACAGGCCGAGGAAAAAGGATAGAACTGTGCTACCACTCTAAATCTTGGCAGTTCTTCAACAAAGGATAAGCATATTGCATATTTAGCCACAAGATTCCTTTCTAATTTACAATTGGCTTTTCATGTTGTAATGTCCAGACTCATTACCTGTCTTTTTTTATTTGAAGACATGACTGTATTTATTTCTTTATTTTTTTAACATGTCATGCACCAACATCTTAGACTATTATTCAATATATGAATTTCATTTTAAGGGTATGTTTTTAGGTATCAGTCAATTCAGCAGGGAGAATTCCTTCTGTAGCTTTTGGAAGTATATTTATTTTTGTAGTTTTCTGAAGTATACATATCTAATTATATCTCGTATACATATAAGTCAACTCAAAAATTCTCAAAGGTTTGAAGTGTAGAAAGAATTCTCCCTGCTATCAAAGGCACTCCTATAAGCATACATGTACCAAATGTTGAAACATAGACAAATGTGGGTGTAATAGAGAAAATAAATGTTTGATAGTTGATGTGTAAACGTATTTTTATAGCCAACTACATTATGCTTGCCTCAAAATTTCTAGATTCCAAAGAAATCTTGTCTCCCAAGCCTGCAATTTTAAGATCCTCCTAATTTTTAATGTCTCCGATGTAGACTTCGTACTTTTGTCTTTTTATTCCATGATTTTGTTTTGAAATTTTTGTTGCAATTTTGTAACTGGAAAATTTGGCAACATAACTGCCAATGAGGCTGCCAACCCTGAAAATGTTGTCAAGCCCAAGTTCTAATGTAGAATAATGAAGGTCATAACAGCTTGAAGAGGTAAAATCCAAATACCATGCATATGCCAACAAAAAGCTCCAACATTTTCAACATTTTTCAACTCAAAATGGCTATGATACAGACTACGAGATGCATCAAGGATCTGATTTATGATTTCTGGTTGTTTATCTTTTTTTATAGTTGATTGGACTATTTCCATAAGGAGTTCATGCTAGTAAACTTCCTTGTAGACCCATAAAATAAATATGTTCATAATCATTTAAATTCCTTTCCTACAAGTTTTCATATCAAAGGACTTACCCATGGCATGATGAATGCACTAATAAATAAAAAGAAAAGAAAACACTTCTACACTTATTTTTTTACTTAATTAAGATGACAAGCATCTCCCACAACAGAAGCATCTCAACCCAGTTGTGCTAACTTTATACCGATACTTTGTTCCCTAGACATAAAATTCCAGGAGAAATGTGTCTGTGTAGTTACAACTCACCATCTTGCTAAGAATTTTAACGTAATTTGTCTGCTTACTTTGAATCCCTTGTGTGCAGAAGGATGAGTTGGAATATTAACATTTAAGGAACAGTCTTTGGGATAAACACCCTTCTGGATATATCGCAGTGCTACATATATTAATAGTAGGGAGATTTTAGTAGCTTCCTTAAAATCAGTGTCACTTCTTTGAGGTTTCCTCCAATTCAAGGAAATCACTATAGAAGGAACTCCATTAAGAAGAGATTCTCTATATCTTGCAAATTTGATGTCCACAATTAGATCCTTTGTTGATTCCACTGATTACCATGTCAAGCTTTAACCCAAGAAAAAGTGCTACAAACAAACCTAGTGAAACACAATTAGATGGCATCCCAGAAACTTCATAAGTAGTAGCACCCTTGATGTCAACCATAGTTGCAACAATATTTTCATGAAATGTAGTAGAATGGCTTACTTGAAATTTGTCCTGATCAGGAGCAAAAACATTGAGATTTCACCTTTTTGATTTCTTGTGGAAGTTTGTAAATGAGTTTATGACTTTGATATTTCGATTACTATAAAATTGTGATGAATTGTTAGCACTGAATTTGATTGAGCTTGCTTTAGTATTTGGTTTTGGTTTTCTTCCTATAAAATAATTGTGTATAGTCTAATAACCAGAAATCCTAAACTATTGCTATAGACTTATGTCATCTTAAATGATTTGTGAAATTTATGGATGTCAAACTCATGCCTAATTGAAAAGCAAGGAGTATAATTATTTCATGCCTAACCTTCCCACACTGACACACAATTATAATTATTTCATGCCTAATTGAAAAGCAAGGAGTATAATTGTGATGTGTAGCACTTTTTATATGAGAGCTCTTCCTCCGTAAAATGAAACTCATGCTAGTAGATTTACAGTCAGCGTAAGGCAGATTTACAGTAAGATTTTAATACACAATATACAATTAGATTTACAGTCAGATTTTAATACACAATATACAGTCACATTTACAGTGAGATTTACAGTAAGTGTAAGGCAGATTTACAGGGAGATTCAGAATTACAGTCAGATTTACAGTCAGATTTTAATACACAATATATATTTTTTAATTTTTTTACATAAAATTTTATGTTTATCATATCAAATATTTCATATTTATAAGAAAGATTAAGTTTTTAAGAGTTTAATATCTTTTAATATGTAGCATATATTTTTAATAGACAATATATTAAAGGGAAAGATAATAAGATAACTTTTTTGTAAGTTAGTAAAGTTTCAATATATTACTAAATGAACATACAATACAAAAATAGTCGCTGGTTTACCAAACCAGTTCTAGAAGAAGATTCTCTTTGTCACACATTTAACCAGGCATGCCATTAGATTTTTCTGTCTTTACTTTCGTCGCTTACTTTCCCTTATATAGTTCAAAAAAGTTCCCCTTCCCACAACTACTGTATGTAGGTCTGCCTATCTGAATAGCTATATAACTTTGATCTTCAGACCTAAACTTGACAAAATAACTACAATACTACCTATATAAACATAACACAAAACTAAACAAAAGATTGGTCGATGCCATGATCAACTAACACAATATTATTTTCTTGGAGTTGTTATCGTCGTTGGCCCCATTGTTGGGTCCTCCACAAGGGTTGTCACTGGAGCCTCTAGGGTTGCCAGTGGACAGCTGCCTGCAGCGCAAGCCTCTCGAACTCGATACTTCCTCAAGCGGGCCAAATCTCCTATCTCTACACCCATCGATATATCCACATTATCGATATAATTTAGATAGATTGAGAACATTTTGTTAAGATCCCCAATTCTGCCAAAATGCAATTTCTCTATGTTAACCAAACCCTTGAGAGCCTCTTCAATTCATTTTAGGCGTTGGTCTATAGATTTTAACTCGATTTTTGTCTCGAGTTGCCTCTTTTTCCTCTACTCTGCTGCCTTTTCTTGCAACTTTTCCACTAGAGCCTTGACATGCCAAGCAGTCTCCAAGGTCTTTTGGTACACAGTCATCTATGTTTTGGATTTCCCTGTGTTGATGATCCAATCTCCTTCCTCCTCTATTCTACCATCAAAGATAACCCTACAATGTCTTCGAACCTCACTCTCCCAGATTTCCACTATATCCTTCCCTTCTGTGTGACTGTTTACCAACAACCTCCGTTGCTTCCTCCATGCATGTCTATTTGCAAAACTCAAAGCCCTGAGCATCCGCTCAGGAACTACCTCTTGGCCTACTAGCATCACTCTAGCTCTTACTCATTGTACTCCTTGATAAATTAATTTCCCTCATAGAAACTACTATCACCAACTCACAATTACACCACCTTTCAGTGTTTTGCCTTATGTCGATGAAGCCTGCTCCCTAGCTATGATTTAAAGATGACACCCCAGATGAGACTTGCCTCACCGATATTTGAGTACTTTCCCTCTCCATTTTCAGTAACTCTGACCTGCTAGCGATGTTGTTGTTCATTCGTGTGTATTTGTGTATGTCCTTCCTCTCATTTTCCCCTGCGAGCGGTTTGTTCAAAATCATAACCACCCTGACCTTGCTCTTGTATGTTTACCCTCTTGATTTCGTACCTTCCCACTCCTCTTGCCACATCTCCTATTAATGATACGATCACACTAACAATTTATTATGGGGTAAATCCTCTCCTTCCCATGATTAACCATCACTCTATCCTTGTATTTTAGACACATACCCCTTCGCGTTTCCTAAGTATGTCCATAATGAAGGATTATTTGTTCGTATGAATTGGTCAATCACTATCCTGATTCAGGCCCACCCCTTCTCTATCAACCTGCCTTAATGGTGTGGAGTGATCTCTCTCTGCCAACCTTTGGCTTTCCTCCTTTAGCTAGCCCTATGAAAACTTGCACATCACGTCAGTGAGCAAATGGACATTATCTACCCCTTTATTTTCCACCCTATCCACCAACACATTCGAAAACCACTGAACTAAGGTGGATTCCATGGTTTTCAACACCTCCAGATGTTTTTGAATGTGTTGGATTAATGGGGGCAAGTGCCAGTTCCATGTTACTTTACTTATTTGTGTGCCACATTGTAATTTACGTGGTACTTGAATGATAAGAGGTGCGGTTCCTACTAGGTCTAGTTCCATGGGAGTTTGCATGGGCTTACAGCCATTCATATGTGATTTCTCAATAAGTGTCTTGGCATATTTTCTTTTATATACAAATATCCGGTGATGTGTCTGTCACACCTCCAAACCAAGACAATAATGAAATAGACCAAGATCGGTAATGTCAAAGGACCTTTTCAAATCCTACCAAAATTCTCTTCTCATAACTACTTGTGATTACTAAGTCATCGACATACACAACGATGATCACAATATTCCCCCTTGATCTTTGTAGTAGAGGTTAGGATCATAAGGGCTTCTCTTTCAGCCGTGCTGTGCAAAATGCTCATCAATTTTTATGTACCAGGCTCTGGGATTCTGTTTTATACCATAGAGATATTTGGTTAACTTACACACCGTTGTTTCTTGTGGAGGTGCTACCTTTCATTGATTTCTCAATTCAACATAGGGTGGAGATTCTCAGGTACGGAGATCGAAAGATCGTAGAGAAAGTTCCCACAATATATTTCGTTTAAGCAAAATATAATGCTTTATATTTTGCAAAATATATTCAAATGGATTACTGCCACGTAGTAATATCTCCGAAAGAGTTTCTAAAAGCATATTTTCAAGATATTTTACACCAATGCATAGGTAAAAAACCAAGGCATATATGTTTAAATCCCTCCCATAAAAGTACCTTGACGTCCCTCTAATGGTGCAAGCCTAGAAGAACTCCAATTAGGAAAAAATTGTATCAAACCTTGAGGATAGGGTGAAAAAATGGAATGTCAAAGCCCTAAACCTGGTTGGTCATCTGATTCTAACAAACACAATGCTACAAGCTATTCCAAGGTATATGTTATCTATCCTCCCTTCTCCCAAAGGAGTACTGCAAAAGATCTGGGACATCCAAAGGAACCTCTTCTGGCGAGGGGTAGAGGTGAAACGAAAATGGGTGCTAGTGGCCTTAAATAGAGTGCAAACCAAAAGATGCATGTGGGCTAGGTCTTCAAGATCCAGAGGTAACCAACAAATAAAATGGAGCAAAATTATGATGGAGATGGTTAAAAGGGGGGTCATCACCTTGGGAAAGGCTTTGGAAATCAAAATATGCACCTAATTTCCATACAAAAAAGTTGGTTTGGTTATCAAGTTCCACTCAGGGGTTGGCAATTTGGAATTTAGCATGGAATAAAAGAGGTATCATGCAAAAACACTATTCTGGGAAATCAGAAATGGAAAGGAGGCCCTATTTTGGGATGATGTGTGGTAGAAACAAGCTAAGTTAGGTAGGGAGGAATGGCATCCCTTCAAACTAAGCATAGAAATATGAGAGTATAGAGAATTCCACCAATTCTAGGATCAAGGACTAGAAAATAGCAAATGGAGGCGATGGAATTTTAATATCTTTTGACGGCCAAACCAGAATGACTTAACTATTCAGTATCTAACAGAGGAACTAAGAAAATGAAGAATTATGTTCAATAATGATGAAGACCAACTTAAATGGGGGAAAAAAGAAGATGTGGAGTTACATCTCAAGGAAGTCAAAGCTTATCTTAGTGAGGGATATACTGGTACAAATGATCCATCGTGGAGAAAACCATGGATGGTGCCACATTGGCCATAAATTAAAATTTTCATGTCATTGATTTTACACCGGAAGGTCCTATCTTGGGACAAACTTATAAAGAGAGGATTTATAGGTTCCTCTTTGTGTTTCCTCTCCGAAAACACAAAAGAGAGGATTATTCATTTACTTAACACCTGTAACTATATGGAGGCACTATGGGACTAATTAGCCTCAATATTTAGATAAATAAACCAAAGTCGAGAGAGCATACAAGAAACAATAAAGAAATGGTGGGTGCATTATACAAAATACGAGGTGGTGAACCTTACCTAAAATTTCATTCGAGGTTTCATCCGTTGGGAAATTTGGAAGGAGCACAATAGATGAATATTCTCTTATAATAAGCTCCCTGTTGACAACCTAGTGGAAGGAAAAATGTGTCAGCTAAAGGAAACATTAATTAATACGGGAAATCAACCATTAGAGGAACAACCACCCCCCCAAGGAAACGCAAATTTTGAAGTGATGAGGCTTCATGTTTCACCCTGTTTTCCCCAAATAAATATAGTCTACCAGGAAGAATTATTCATTACTTTCCCCTCTTACAAGAAATCACTCGGCAAAAAAAGGATTTCGCACCTCAGAGTTTTTTTGTAGGATAAAGGGAAAGGTGAGTGGGTATCCTGCAATAGCTTCATTGGTCTTATTAGCATTACGCCACTTTTCATATGGGTCTTCACAACAAATAATCACCATTGCACTTTGTTGATTTGTTTTAAAAATAAACATAACACGCAATAGATTTCTTTTGGGATGCAATGTTGTTGTTGGTAGTATGATTTTATTTGTGCCACATGTAAAGCTAATATGCGTTAAATTTCTTTCACCTTGCAATATTTTTATTGGAAATGTGCTTGTGTTTGGGCTAGAAACTATGCTAGATTTCTTTTTCTTTACAATAGTGTTGTTGTCAATTTGGTTGTTTATGATAAAAGGAAATCTAGCAAGTGTTAGATTTCCATCACTTTGGCAATGTTATTGGAAATGTTGTGCTTGTGTTTGGGCTAGAAGTTGTGTTAGATTTCTTTTGCTATGCAATGTTGTTGTTTTCAATTTGGTTGTTTATTATAGAAGGAAATATATCACGTGTTAGATCTCTTTCACCTTGGTAATGTGCTTATGTTTATGTTAGAAGGAAATATAGCATGCACTAGATTTCTTCTGACATAAAATGTTGTTATTGGTAGTATGCTTGTATTTATGCTACATGTAAATCTAGCATGCGTTAAATTTATTTTACCTTGCGACATTGTTATTGGAAATGTGATTGTGTTGGTGATAGAAGTTGTTGATTTTGTTGGCTTTTGTTTGCCCTTACAATGTTATTGTGCCAATGTGCTTTTGTTTGTGCTAGAAGTAAATCAAGCGTATGCTAGATATCTTCTACACTGCAATGTTATTTTTGGCAATGTGATTGTGTTTGTGCTACAATAAACTATAGAATGTGTAAGATTTCTTTTACTTTGAAATGTTTTTGTGAGTAATATGCTTCTATTTACATTAGAAGAAAATTTAGCATGTGGTGGATTTCCTTCACCTTAGAATATTATTATTGGCAATGTGTTTGTGTTTGTGCTAGAGGGAAATCTAGTATGTGCTAGATTTATCTGACCATGTAATGTTGCTTCTAGCAATATGCTTATGTTAGTAGTAGAAGGAATGATATTGATTGTTAGCTTTCATTTGAGGAAACAACGTTTCATTACATACAACATGGCTACCATAATATTTTTATTTTTTGCATTTATATAACTTTTTTGGAAGTTGTGTGTTTTTGGGGAAATATAAAGTCACACTTTACACGGTTCATTATTTTAATTACAAGTTACGATGTAATTGTTGTTACAGAATTGATGCAAGCTACAATGGAAAATATAATTTCGGCAAAAGGGGACTATGTTGATCTCATTATTAATGATCAAGTCATTGGGCTAGCAAGGGTTGAATCTGTAGAGTCTGGAACTTATTATGTTGGAAAAAGGGTTAATGCTGGTTATGTTGCAATTTTAATAATTGATCTCATTCAACCACATTTGATTGATGATGATGTTAATGAAGGGGACATATATCCATGGAAGATTGTGGATTTGAGACACCACATAGGTAAATCAAAATATTGAAGCATGTATTATATATTATTGATACTATAATAAATGTTCTTTTTTTGAGTAAATACTAACATTATTTACATTTGTTTATAGGTACAAATGTTTCTTCTACATTTTCTATTGGAGACAAGGTAAATCTTTTGCAACATGGAGTGGAGGTGGGCAAGGGCTCCATATTCAATACAGAGCTTGGGCATCAGGTGCATGGAAACATGGTAAAGAAAGGATGCATAGTGGTTAAAATTGAAAAATTGTTAAAACATAATGCTCCTCTACCACATCCAACAAGGTTTGAGCATACACTTGGGGGTGCATTAGAATCTTATGAAATTTGGCCAGAATCAGATTTGGAGCCTCACTGTCATGATCATGCCATAAATATTCCCCAAGATAGGGCTAAATTCATATGTGCAAAGGTTTCTCTTACACATGAATGCATGGGAACAAGTGTGTGCATTGCCAAAGGAATGCTAGTTCATGTCCACGAGGATGACATTGTTGAGAGTGAAACATTAGGTGAAATGGATTTTGGTGTTTTTCTAGAAGAGATAGATGGAAATTGTGAGAAATGTAGAATTGGTGATAAGTCTATACATTGTTTGGTTAGATGGCCAATAAATAAGTTGGTGGACAACAAAGGTGTGATATTAAGG
>APFE030004658.1:30293-93022 GCA_000404065.3 Pinus taeda
CCTCAACTCTAAAATGGTGCAAACTTTCTACAATAGTATGAAATTATGATGGTGATAATGATGATTATCATCCACTAAGACCAACTTTATGCTACTACTCACATTCAACATTTAATTTGATCCTAAATTTATTTTTCTCCTCAACTCTAAAATGGTGCAAACTTTCTACAATAGTATGTAATTATGATGGTGATAATGATGATTATCATCCACTAAGACCAACTACGGTAAATAAGTATATAAAAAGATATTATTAAAAGTTATTTCGAATTTTATTGTTATGTTGAAAAAGCATTAAAATAAGTGTTTCAATATCATCATAATTTTGTTTAGTTAAACAATAAAAAAGGTTGGTAGTGTCACAAATATTTTGAAATTTAATTCTAATACAGAGTATAAACTCGATGATCTTCGAGGGTTTTTTAATCTTCAACCATAATATAATTAGTGTTGCAAAGGTGATAGACTTTTAAATTGTGCCAACAATGCCTTAGTAATAATCATGACTTAACACATACATGATATTTACTATATCAGATTATAATTAAATGGATTAATAATAGTAACATATGCATCATTATTTTCATAAAATAACCTTAACAAACTTAGTTTTTACTATAAACCATAAAAAATATTAAAATAGATAATGTAAGGAATCCAAGATTAAAATGTGAAAGATTTTTTTTAGCAATTTTATATAAATTTGTTTTATAAAGTTTATCATGCTAATTTTTACACAAAAATGGTGAATATCTACATTAAAATTAGTGAATTAAGTGACTTTCTAATTCATCATTTTGAAAAAACTTAATCTAGTTAAAGTTCTAAATTCTAGATCCACTGAATACTTCCATATTTAATGAAATATGTGTTCTATACCTAATATCAAGCATTTGGATTTAATTGAAACTACATTTCTAAAAAAATTAAGCATACAAAATATGTTTTTTTCCATTTAAATGGTTGAATTTAAACATGATAATGAGCAACTAGACAACAAAATCTAAACAGTTGGTCCCATAAGACATTACTAGGTTGGTCCTGACTGAAAGATTATGTTACTGGTTGATTGGGACCTTACTATCTGTAAGGACCCTACATAGATTTTGGCTTAAGGCCTTGAAGACACAATGTTAACCAGAAGCTTGTTTATGCCATGTACAGTATAAGCTGGGCAATGAAGAGTTTCATAAGTGATAGAAACAACTGTAATTCTTTTACCATTCATCACACAAAAAACAATTGAATTATCTATCGACTGTTTCTTTTCACCATCTAATCCCTCTGTATAGCTCAAAATTTTCCAGCAATTGTATGGGCCCAACTACATCCCCTCAAATAACAAAGGGTCGATCCTTCCTTCCTGTTATTAAGTGTTCCATATGCATAATAGTTGTTAAACATATGTTTTATAAAGCATATCTGCATCAAAAGGTTTGCCAATCTAGAAGCTGACTTTCAGATGCAAGTCCCCACATTGATGTCATAACATCATCCCACACTAGGATACTAAAATTACCAATGATTTCAATGCTATGTCTTGTGAAATCATCTTCTCCTTGCATTTATTATCTATGGGCTATTAGATACTATCTTACCACATTGGCAGTCTTCTCTAGAGTAGTAGGGCATAGTCAGTGACCAGGTAGAGCAGCAGATTTGTACAATAGCAGTAAGGGCACACTTATTACTGTTGAGTGATTAATTTACAAATGAGGAGGATGATGTACACTGTATAAATACAATATTACACCTAAAGCTCTATTAATGTTTAGAGTGTTGGGCCCCAGATGATGAGATGACTAGTCCAACATAGTCAAACATTGATAACTGATAAGTACAATAAGGTGGGTTAATTATCAATATGTAGGCTCAACAAAAATACGAAGACCTCAAATAGAGGGCTTACACATGGCCTCAATTGTATATTAGTCATAATCTCAACAATAATATGTCTACCCTTACTGCTGTTGTATAGATCTATTATTGTACCTAGTCACTGACTATGACCTGCTACTCTAGAAAAGACTGCCACAACAAAACAAGGTAAAAATTTAAAAAATCAATCTAATTATATTCTATTTTATTGCACTTCAATCCATTCTAACTCTGTAGGATTTATGAAGATAATGTTTGGGAACTTTGCAGGATTGTCCTGCAACCAATCAATTAACATGTGTTTCAGATGCTCCACCTCCCACGATTGAATTTGTTGACGATCAAAATGTCTTATGGTGAGACTTGCATTTTGAAAGTCCTATACCTGGTCATTGGCTACACCCTGCTACTCTAGAGAAGGTTGCCAAAGCTAAACAATTAAAAATTCAACAAAATCAATCAAATTATATTCTATTTTATTCCACTTCAAGACATTTGAACTCTCCAGGATTTACGAACATAAAGCTTGCGAACTTTGGAGGGTTGTCTTGCAGCCAATCACTTAACATGTGCTTCAGATGCTCCACCTCCCACGATTGAACTTGTTGACCCTGAAAATGTCTTCTAGTGAGGCTTGGGTTTTGAAAGTCAATTCGCAAATAAGCATTTCTAATAACCTTTCAAAGATCCTTTTGATTTGCAGCTTAAAAATTGTTTATAATCTCCATGTGTAATAGGGAAAGTCGGATAGTTTTTCATAGAAGTGAAGATTGCACTGGCCTTTTGTCTTCAATCCATCATCGAGTTATGACCATTTCCTACAAATCCTATATCTTGAGATAAATTACTCTATATGGCTTTCCTAGACTAAATTAAGGTTATCATCCATAAAATTATCAACAAGGTGTGTCAAACTTGATCTCTGAAAAAACACATATATTCTAGTAAATTTTGTTTTAGTTGTTCTTACATAATCACTTCACAAAATCTAGTAAACTAAATAAAACTTGTAATTTAAATAATAATCAGAGATTGTGCTTAAAAAATATTTTCTTGTTTAATCCCTAAAAGAAGTGGGAAGCAATGAATTAACCCAAAACAATGTTATCAAATAAGGTTTTGCAAGTTCACTTGTGGGCATTTGTCTAAAAATGAGAAAACATACATGTACAAAAGATCATTACCAAGGATCATATTAGCTACATTTTTAGAATGTTTTCAGTATGATCAACATGTCAAAAAAGCATGAATGAACTAAACAACAATATCTAAACAATTGGTCCCATAAGAAATTGCTGGGTTGGTCCTGACTGAAAGACTAATTTACTGGTATATTAGGACCTTACTATTTGTAAGGACCCTACAGAGATTTTGGCTTAAGGCGTTGCAGACACAATGCTAACCAGAAGCTTGGTTATGCCATATGCAATTTAACAGGATTTTCTACATACCCATCTCGATAGACATTGCCTTGGATTGTAAAAGCAGTTGAGGAACTAGTAGAAGTTGCAGGTGACACATTATTCTTGGTGGTGTCTCTCTCTACAAATGCCCCCAATTTTAGAGTAGGTTTTTCCTCCACAGGGCCATTATAATTATTCCCATACTTTGGATACAGAGTATACGCACCTGCTTTATCAAAAACAGAGTAAGGCATCCAATGCTAGATTGCCAGGGCTAGTGCAGCCAAAAACAAGATAGTAGTTGCCTTCCTCAAATGCACCCACCTATTGCTAAGAAAGGGCCTCCTCGGATTTGGATTGGGTATCTTATTTTATAAATACACAAACAAGATAGAAGTGGCCTTCCTCAAAACACGCCCTCATAGCAGTGGCCTCCCTCAAACGCGCCATCCTCCTACTGAGAAAGGGCCTCTTGGGATTTTCATTGGGTATCTGGTGTTTCCGGTGCTTATACTGTTGGTGCTGACAGTGATGTTGATGCTGAACTGCACCCCCTCTACCTCATGCTCCTCTAACTGTAAAAGTTGCACACAATGTTTCCTTGATTTGGGTTGGATCTACTACATACCCATCTGGATAGAAATTGCCTTGGATTGTAAAAGTAGTAGAAGAATTGGTAGAAGTTGCAGGTGACACATTATTTCTTTTGGTGTCCCTGTCCACAAATTCCCCCAATTTCATAGTCGTTTTTCCTCCGCATGCATGTTATAATTATTCCCATGCTTTGGATACAGAGTCTACACACCCCCTTTATTGTCATCATCATCCTCATTGGGACCGTTATCAAGTCCAGAATAAGGTGTGCAATGCTAGATTGCCATGGCCAGTATAGCCACAAATAAGATAATAGTGGCTCTTCGCAAAAATGCCCTCCTCCTACTGAGATAGGGCCTCCTTGGATTTGGATTGGGTATCTTATTTAATAAAGCCACTAACAAGATAACAGTGTTCTTCCTCGAATGCACCCTCCTTTTTCTGAGAAATGGCCTCCTGGGATTTGGATTGGGTATCTGCTACTGCTGGTGTTGCTGAACTTTTTCCTTCATTTCAGTTGTCTAGACGGGGTGAGGAAGTTATTACCACACCTTTTAATTTAGGCTGCAATGATGCAGTAGCCATGGAAAGAAAAAAAATAATAGAAGGGTATATGTCTCACATAGGAGAGGAAGAACCCTTGTCACCTCAACAACCATGCACCCTGCAAAACAAACAAAGAAATAAATATATTTTAGAAATCCCCATCCATCAAAGGATCCTCATCTCGTCCATCAAAGAAGGAGCATGTATAACAATAGGAAGAATTCCATTTTACCATTTTTCTTAAAACCATAGTTACACATTAGGGTACGAAACTGAGAACTGAGATCGGAGGAGGATTTCCTGTAACACCTGAAAATCCTTCAACAAATGAGATTTCTTCAGAGAAGCACAAGCCCCATGGCTAGAAATTTCTTCAGATCTGCACGAAGAAGTTATGAAAACTGAATAGTATTGAAACCGAATAACTGACAATAACGTGGTGACATCAAATGATGGATAAGGTTTCAATCGTCTAACAAGCCATCTGACGGTGAATAACAAATCCACCAATGATCACAACAGAGTTGTTTTCAAACGGAAATGCGTTATGGTGTGTGTGTGTGTCTATTATATAAAATATATATAATATATATAAATAATTTATGAATTTATATAACCTAATTAATATATCTAAAAATTTCCATTTGTTTTAATCATATAAATGAAAATTAAAAATAAATGATTCAATGTTTGTAAACCATATATTCAAAACTTTTATTTAATAATTAAAAATGTATAAAAAAGTAATATTTAGAACAATTTTGTTTGCTAAGCTATATATTTATTTATGATGTATATATTCATTCATATCATATAAAAAATTAAATTAACAAATTATAAAAACTTGTAAATAAAAATTCAACACACACACACACACACACACACACACACACACAATATATATATATATGATCATTATGGTTTTAATAAAATAAAAAATAAGAATATATCTATATATAGAGATGTGAAATTTTATTTTAATTGTTAGTAATTATTAGGTGGATGGTAGAGGGTTAACCACTATGGAATATGCTAGAATAGTCAAATTACATAAAAATAACAAAAACAATAAAGGATAAAGAATAAAAAAAAACAAAACTAATAATTAAAATAAAATTGAGGTAAAATATTCAATTTACCTATGACAATTTTTAGGAAATCTCTTAAGAAAATGTCATATCAACACATGTCATATTCGGCATGTGGTAATACAGCTTGAGTGGGCCTAATGGTTAAGAGCATGTGTTTCCTCCTAAGAGGTCACAGGTTCAAAACCAAAGGGGGGTAGAGTATGTATGCCTTCGTAGACTTCGCAGTCAAGTCAAATCGTTGCATGGAGGAATGGGTCTCATACATAGGTCCCTTCTCTCACAAATAAGGGGGTCATACATGGATCCCTTGTCCCACAAACAAGGGGGTCTCATATGTGGGTCCCTTGTCCCACAAACAAGGGGGTCACATTCAAATCATTGCGTGGAGGAATGGGTCTCATACGTGGGTCCCTTGTCCCACAAATAATGGGGTCATACATGGATCCCTTGTCCCACAAACAAGGGGGTCTCATATGTGGGTCCCTTGTCCCATAAATAAGGGGGTCATACATGGATCCCTTGTCCCACAAATAAGGGGGTCTGATAAGTGGGTCCCTTGGCCCACAAATAAGGGGGTCATACATGGATCCCTTGTCCAACAAACAAGGGGCTCTCATATGCGGGTCCCTTCTCCCACAAACAAGGGGATCACATACACTAATTTCATGTCTGGATTGGCTATGACCTTAAAATTGGATAATAATAATAATCATAAACGATGGTATTGTTAGAAGAACTATTGACAATTTAAGAATCTCCATGGTAAAGTGGTGATGAATCTCCATGATTAAGAATATTTTTACATGTTTTTTAAAATATCTATATATTTATAACATTTATTAATTATTCTTGTAAGTAATAACAATATCTTGAATCTAGTGGGGTTGATACCTATTGGCTTATACCAACCATTTAATCTATATGCCCAAGCTAGTATAAATATAAATAATGTTATTATATTTTTTAAAGTTCAACATTTCATTACTCATAAAAGGTATTACAAAGAAGAGTTCCTTTTGCTACTTGTCTGTCTAATGGGAAACTAGACTAATAACATAAGTTTATAATCTTGAGGTTAGTGATACCTCACTTGACCATTGTATTAGACAAAAATTAGAGATTTACAAAAAGAGTATTGTGCGGAATGGCCATAAACATAAATGGCTATAGAAAACCACAAACTAAGGAAGAGAGCAATCATAAGCCATGTGAAAGAAGGGAACTATCACTTAACTACACTTAACTTAGGGGTATGCCACCAGGTGGATTGATAGAGCACAATTCTTATCTAGAAGTGAATTTTCCCAAAACAGAGCACCAAAATTCTTGACCCAAAATCCATGCTTTGCTAAGCCATGAGCATTGAAGGCATGCTTCCACCAACCACAACTTGTGTAGCTATAATAACTCCTGAGCCATGAAGAACTGAATAAAATATTCTCGTTACTATTTCCATAAGGAAATGCAAAAGGCATGCTCATGCATATTTTTTCTTTACAACCATGAAGGATTGTATAAGACATGCTTGTGCCTATGGCTACTCTGAGCCTGAAAAATAATTGAGCCAAAACCTTTTCTGGCCCATAATTGAAGTCACCACCATACCCCAATTGGATACTTACACCAATGAACTTCCAAAAAAAAAAATATGTTCCAAGCACTATGTTAAGGCATCTTGTGGAATGAGAGAAGACAAAGTACACTTGGAGAAAACCACATCACAAAAGTGAGCTTGACCAACTGACTTGAGCTCCATAGTAACTAGGAAGATGCAGGAGGATTGTGAGAGTGGAGCAGGAGGTGGAATGTTATACCAAATTTCCAACTTTGAAAAAACCAAATTGCAACTGGGGATGGACCAACCAAAATATGTGTGGCAATAACGAGGATGATTGACATAGTGATAAAGGGAGGCATCATGAGAAACTCAAAGAGGTAAGAAATAAAATTCAAAGTATACCCAAACATTTCTAAAGATGGGAGGCCCTTTATAATAATGCTACCATCTAGCATCGATTCAAGGTGCCTGTCCATGTAGTAATTGAGACCTATCATTTTCTTGTAGAGTGAGGTAGGGCAAGCATACCACCAAAAAAAATCATAAAATAAATATAGATACTGTGCGGTAATTTACCATATTGTACCAATGCTCAAGAGGGATCACTTGAAAGGCTAGGTGGCTAGCTAAATAATACCAACACATGACAGTCATGACATTTGGATTGCAACAACACCTGTAGTGGGGAACATAATTAATATTATTAAAAACAAGCCTAGGCCTATCTTAACTTAGGATTTACCAACCATCGAGAGAGGAATTAAATCTCTCAAGGTGCAAACTTTTTCTCAACCTTTGCACTCAAATAGAATTTCGCGCATTGAGAGATTTTATGCTTATCATCTCTCAATAAGTTTGAATTTAATTTTTCCACGTAATATATATAATATATATATATATATATATATATATATATATATATATATATATATATATATATATATATATATATATATATATATATATATATATATAAGTGATTAGTAGCTATAATTTATTTTTTACTGCAAGATCAGAAACTATATTAATTTTATATCTTATGAGAAGACTAGGAATTTATTATGTATTGGTACAGGCAATTTCGACAAAATTCCTGATAGACAAGTGGACAATCTAGTGGCAGTCCTCAACAAAGCCCAAAAGAAATACTCACTAGGGGTTCAAATCGGTAGTCAATGGGATGGAAAGTTCATCACCAAAGACAGTAAAAAACGAGGATGGAAGACCACTTTAGAAAGGACCATCAAGATTGGAGAAGTCTTGGTTGAATCAGGCAGATATGCCAAGCTAACCAAGTATTTTAATACCAACCCCAAACCTTCCCAATGAAGTTGATCTCATGGAATATCAGAGGGCTCAATAGCCCAAGGAAAGGAAGACTATTAAAAAACATGCTAATGGAGGAAAAACCCATAATACTATTTTTGCAAGAAACTAAATGTAACTCGACAGTATTGGAAACAATAGCAGCAAAGGCTTGGCCTGGAGGCTTAGTAACAGCTGTTGATGCTCAAGGAGCGTCAGGAGGACTTGCAGTGCTCTGGGACACGCAAACCATTCAACTGAAGAACATACATGAAAATAAAAACTTCATTCAAGCCATCTTTCACATAATTGGCACCAATATCAGTGATCACATGACAAACGTGTATTTTCCTTAAGAAACCCAGCATAAGATTGAAATATTAGATACCATTATGCAGCTCAATATAGACAGAGCGCACCCGTTATGGATATCTGGAGGAGATTACAATATGATCGCAAACATGGAGGAAAAAAAAGGAGGAATATGCAGATTAAATAAAGATGGCTCCATATTAAAAGACTTCATTCAAAATAATTGGCTAATAGATCTTCCATCTAACAATGGCATATACACCTGGAACAACAAAAGGGCCGATCCAATGCAAATAGCTTCTCGTCTTGATCGATTCCTGATTTCGGATAATGTTGTTCATCTAGGAGGAGAATTTATTGCATCTATCCTTCCTTACTTTAGCTCTGATCATTGGCCAATAGCCCTCCACTGGAATCGTCCTGGATGCAACACCAGGCGATCCTTCCGGTTTGAGGCTTTTTGGCTTTCTCATCCGGACTTTCATGAATTTGTCAAAGCATCCTAGTTAAAATTCAATCCAACGGATGGCACTAAAATGTCCATCTTTCAAAGGAAGCTGAAAAATCTCAAGGGGGAATTTAAAAAATGGAATAATTCTGTCTTCGGCAATATCTTCAAAGCCAAGGATCGCCTCAATCAAGATATGAAAGCCATTCAGCAAAGAATGATAGCTGAAGGACATTCTGAAGAGCTCGCCCAGAAGGAGCAGTCCATAGAAAATCAAATCATTGAGAGAGACTTACAGGAGGAGACTCTCTGGAGGCAAAAATCTAGAGTAAGGTGGCTAAAGGAGGGTGAAAAAAATACAAAATTCTTTCACAAAACTACTATGCAAAGAAGAATGAACAATCAAATCTCCCATATCAACAATGAGCAAGGAAGTAAAATTGAAACACATGAAGGTATTGAACAGGAATTTCTCAGTTACTTTAAGAAGATGAATCAAGAACCTAATGTAAACAGAACAGAGGCTATTGATAACGTCACCAGAAATATACCTAGCTTAATCACGGAAGATCACAATCTTTTCCTTCTCAAACCCATTAGTCTTCAAGAGGTTGAGAATGCGGTACATCAGCTAAAAGCTGGGAAAGCGCCAGGTCCAGATGGATTTACCTCAAACTTCTTTCAGCATTTCTGGGATCTTGTTAAATGGGAAGTCTGGCAGGTGGTGGAAGAATCGCGCACGCTAAGATGGATGTATCCAGTTATGAACACAACTTTCATTGCATTAATACCCAAAGCAGAAGAATCCAATACTCCAGATAAATACAGACCGATTGCTTTATGCAATATTATCCACAAAATTGTCTCCAAGGTTATAGCTTCCAGATTGAAGTCTTTGCTTCCCCTTATTATATCTCCAGAACAATCTGGATATGTAGAAGGTAGATAGATCACGGATGGGATTATCTTAACCCATGAAATAATCCACTCTCTTAAGCAATCAATAAAAGCAGGTATGCTACTCAAAATTGACTTATCTAAAGCTTTTGATAGTATCAGTTGGGAATATATGCAAAAAATTCTAAAGGCCTTTGGTTTTGCTCCCTCCTGGATCAGATGGGTCAGTAGTCTTGTGTCATCCTCGTTTTTTCTATTCTCATCAATGGAATCCTGTCGACCACCTTTTGTCCTTGTCGGGGTATCAGACAAGGTGACCCTCTCTCGCCCTTTCTATTTGTCATTCTAGTGGAGGGTCTGGGTCGCAGCATTAAATCGGCTATCCGCTCTGATAGCCTCAAAGGTCTAGCCTTCCATCATATCCTTGTCTTTTCTCACCAGCAATTCATAGATGACAACATGTTATTTGGCCATCCTTCTGTTCAAGAAGCTCGATCGTTCAAGTCAATTCTTTCAAACTTCTCGGAAGCATCGAGAGCTCTCATCAACAAAGGTAAATCTGAGATTTTTTTCTTCAATACGCCTCCTACCACCCAAAGAGCTATTACCCGCACCCTAGGTTTTGCGATCGCTTCTCTTCCGTCTAAATATTTGGGGGCTCCTTTATTTGCTTTGGCTCTCAAGAATTCCTCTTGGAGCTGCCTTATAGAAAAACTTGAAGCTAAGCTATTCCTTTGGACCCATAGAGCTCTTAACATGTCTAGTAGGTTGGTTCTAATTAAAGTTTTTCTTCAATCCATGCCTACTTATATTTTATCCATACTAGCGGCGCCTAAGTGGGTTCTTAAAGCAATCAAACAGCTTTAGCGCAATTTCTTATGGGGAAATTCGGGTCCAAACAGGAAGTGGGCGCTAGTCAAATGGGAGAAAGCCTGTCTTCCAAAAAAGGCTGGAGGAATTGGGTTGAGAGACCCTGAACATAGTAATATGGTTATGGGGGCTAAAATATGGTGGAGATGGCTCTCAAATCTAAGCACTCCTTGGGCATCTCTATGGACATCAAAATATGCAGGTAATGTACCCATAGAGGAACGAATTAGAATGTCAGAAGTGAGCAAAGGGTCAGTTATTTGGAACTCAACCAATCTTCAATGAAATCTAATTCAAAAGCATAGATTTTGGGATGTGAAGAATGGTCATATAGCAAGGTTTTGGGAAGATTCATGGTAGCAGCTTCCCAATCTCAGAGACAATATCCCGGGGCTCCTAGACCAAGATATAAACCCTTTTGATAAGGTGAGTCAATTTTGGGACTCTCACAATGGTCAAGAACACAGAAAATGGAAAGAGGTATGTCACATCATATCACATAGCCCAGAGCAATCTCATCTTACGCTTTCAGCAGAACTTCAAAAACGACAAATTCTCTTTTCAGAAGGTATGGACATTTATAGATGGGGGTACGAGGAAAAAGGAATTTTCACTACCCAAGAAGCTTACAAACTCATCATCAAAGATAGGGTAGTTAAAGATAAGTTATGGGATAAGATATGGAACTCCTCCATATGGCCGAAGGTCTCTACCTTTTTGTGGCTGCTGTCTCACAACATAATTTTAACTCGGGACAATCTAAGAAAAAGGAACTTCTCGGGGCCATCCATATGTCTCAACTGCAAACAAGAAGAGGAAACAACATTACATCTTATGCAAACCTGTCAGCTAGGAAGGAAATTGTGGGAAAAGATCACATTCCGATGTCAAAAAGAAGGCAGAGTGCATGGGGATATCAAAGGCACCCTTCGCACTTGGAGCCAAGAGCCATATCAAAGTAAACTTTTAAAGACACTATGGCAACTCATTCCAGGCCTTTTAATGTGGAATATCTGGAAGGAGAGAAACAGAAGGCTCTTTAAAGATCAATCAATGTCGATTGAGTAGATATGGACAAGATTGCATAATAACCTTAGAGAAACTGTATCTGTCAAAGTATGGTCCAAGGAGGATTTCCCATCAAACCCACAGGAACAAGCTATCTGGGACAATTGGCAGATTCAATTAAATCATCTGCTTTCATCCAAGGATAACATCTCTAAGCATCACACACTGTCAGCTATATGGAACCCACCGCCAATAAATGTGTTTCAAATTAACTTTGACGGTGCTTCGAGGGGCAATCCAGGGAAAACGGGATTTGGCGGAGCCATCAGAGACTACGAGGGCACCCCACTCATAATTTTTTATGGCTCAATTGGATGGAACACCAATAATGCAACTGAACTAGAAGGATTATGGAGAGGACTAAATCTGGCACAAGATCGAGGTTTCTTTCCTCTTATTGCGGAAGGAGACTCCCAAATAATCATCACTATGGCCTCAAAACTTCTACAAGGATCCCCTGTTCACAAGGTCAGTAGCAGCTGGAGACTGGCTCCTCGCCTGGACCTCCTCAAGCAATGGTTTTCTCTTCACCAAGCAATTTCCTTCAAACACATTAGAAGAGAAGGGAACAAGCTGGCAGACTTTCTAGCTAATTTGGGAGTGGACAGTGGAAAATATTTCTTTGAGGGCTCACTATCCAGCACAGTTTCTGAAAGCCAGCTCTCAAAATTCTGCGATATTGTCAACAATGATAGGCAGTCGAAGGAAGGCTCACACCCGGATGCGGGTGCCTTAAACACGTATTAATGCAAAAGCATGAGAGGGAGGCAGCTGGCGTTACGACCAGCAGAACTTGGCGGTTAAATGTAAGTGAAACTCAGGCATTAATGGCTCTGAGTACTGGCGGACTGCAAGGAAATAACTCCAGGATGGCGCGCATCCATTCGGGCATAAATGAGCTGAAACTAGGCAGAATTGGCACAGGGTTCTGCTTCAGGCGGTTAATTCCTCTGCGTTCCAGAGCTGCGAATAGAGTATGGAAGCCCCCCTGGTTCAGGTATGTGGGGTCTGGAATATCAAGAGTGTCTATTGTGTCTGAACCTGTTGTCGTCTGGTTTATCACGTTTGTTCTCTATGTCTGCGTCTGGTCCAAGAATTTTTCTTCGCCCGTCTTTGTTTGGTGTCTTGGCATAGCTTATTCGGTCAGCACCTGGTTAGCGTAGTGGGTATTATCTGGTTATGATTGGGTTTCGTTGGTAGGCGATTCTTTCGAATGCTTGCTCTGTTGGGGGTTTTTATTTAGTGCGGAGGTTTGGTTTTGGAACCTAGTCCAATTATCCTGTAATTGGCTGCTCCTCACCCACCCTCAGTGTCTCTGTTCGGTCATCTAGCAAATTAATTTCACTATGCCTCGCCGTCGTGGAATCCCTAGACGTGGTAGCAATTCAGGGTCCTGGGAGGCTCATGCATAGCCTCTGTCCCGCCCCCCTCTCCGCCCTCCGACAGTTCTGGTCCTTCCCTAAATATCTCTTCCCATTCTACTCGTTTTAAGTTCAAAAGCAAGCTTAACAAGCCGCTTATCTCAGCCGTTGTAACTGTGCTCTTCTCGGAGGAGGAGGATGAGCTGGCCAGTTCGGAAAAAACATCCAGGGAACAATCTCACTCCCATACTCCCAGTGATCTTCAAGGAAGCCTAGTTGGGGATGTCCTCAATGACTTTGGGATGATGTGCGAGGAAGGCCAGCAGAAAATCACTCATCCATAGCCTTCGTCTTCTCAAGAGCCCATCATTGGATGCGAGCCTGCGCACCTCTCCGGAAACGTTCTCAGCCTTGTTCTCCCCCACGACGTAGCACGATGGATGTAGAAGACAATATAATGGTTTCTTGGGTAAACCAAGCAAGTGTGAAGGATTCCAGCTCTCCTCCGCAGGATTGAGGGCTTCATCGTTTCAATGACTCTTCATAAAGTGATCCTCTGTGGTCTGTTTTTGGTATGCGTTCTCTTAATTTGCATGGTCTCTTCCCTTAACAGCATGACATTCACAATCTCCAGGACTTTTTTGTGTCTCAATGGATATGTAATAGTCATTATAAAGAACAGTATTTTTGTAAGGGATCAGTTTCTTCTGCAGCTTCATCCTGATCTCGCTCAGCGTAGTGTTGAATTTTCTTAAGTTCACCAGTTTGCCTATTCTTATGATATTCATCTTTGTAAAAGTCAGGCATCAGGACACCTGCAATAGATTTTTTGGTAGAGGGCAAGCTACAACCCCCTCAGAGGTTCAAACCTCTCTGTAAATATTTTTCCTCTTTCATTTTAATAGAATAGTCTTTACTCAGAGAAAAAAAAATAAAAAAATAAAAAATAAATAAAAAAATAAATCACAATCTTTCATCACTTTTGCACTGGAATATACTATCATTACCGTTCATCTTGTGCGGACGCCATCGACAATTTTACTTTTAAGTGCTATACCTTATGTGATTTTACCTCACCCTAGTATTAATATAGTCCTAAGATCATCATCATAGTTCATCCATTATCTCATATTTAAATTATTAAAAACTCAATCCTATCCCATCTTCCCTCTTGCACTAACATTGTTGATAATTGAGGTATCATGTCTCTGAATTTCATGTATCACACCTTTCATTTTGCTACTAAGATCATCACCACTTATGGTTTCATACCTTATAGGCCTTTTACCTTGTGATTATTATGGTGGGTCTTCTTTTCCTTATGGTTTCAATTTTTACGATGTGCATAGTAATCCTTTTTTGCCTACCATTATTATAGTACAAAGAATATACTATGATTATTATCATATATTTTCCTCACTCTCATATTAACATCCTTGGTAGTTTGATCCTAGCTCATAAAGCTGTAAAATACCATGGCTATTCCATTGGAAATTTTTTCACAATAATTTTGATAAAATTATGCTTAAAAATATGAAATCTACACTATGAGGATTTATTGCTTCTTAGATTTTTGGATTTTCCAATTTTTATTTATTGTGAATGCATGCAAATTATAATTATGTAGAAAATAGAGAACAAATAAATAAAACTCACAAATGAGAATTGATACAAGGTATAACATGAGAAACTATTTCAGGATAGAACCCAACTGGAAGGTGAGGCTACTCTTTTCTCTTTATCAAAATAGAAAATTGGATGTGAGTACAAAGAAGTGAGGGTTATGGCTTGTGGAATGATACAATGCACAAATATTTTCTATGTTCTCTGCCCCTGTTGGCTCTCAGTTACTCTACTAATATACAAAAAAAAACTCAAATAAAATGGAACCTCTTTTCCTCATAGTATCTTTGTTATAACACAACTCGATACCCTACTACTAGTTAAGTAGAGACACATAGAAGTAAGATAAAACCATATAAACCAATCCCTCGTCACGGTTTGGTTATTTGTACGTGGACCTTCAACTCTTCTTACTCCATGAAAGTTTAAAAAAGTAGATGCATGCAATTTTTAGGATGCTCAAGAATATTTGGAAAATTAATTGATACGTGTGTTTTTGTATTTAAAGAAGCATTATGATACATGTTTTGTTTTGTTGTCCTTTTTTAATTTATTTACATGACATTAAGAAAACACGATGTAAATAAAGTTGGGAGGAAGAAATGTGTTTGGATGTAAATGAAGTTTTGGATGAAGAAATGTGTTTTTTGATTAGTGATTGTGGCCACAAGTCTTCTCTTTAAGATGAAAAAATGTTGTAGTGTAAGTGTAAAATATAAATATAAAGTGTACTCAAATTATACGTTGGATTGGTTATGAACTTATACTTAATATAATAATAAATATAATCTTAATATAATAATAAATATAGTCCAAAATTTAATTAGAAAAAGTAATAAATAATAAAATTAATAAATTTATTATACTGTAATTTGATTTTATAAAGTAATTTATAAATATTTTTTCAAAAAATTATAATATTCACATCATATTGAAATAAATTATAATTCATATTTATAATTATAAATATATTGAACATACAATTATAAAAACATAAAACAATATATAAATTTAATGAATTAATTAATACACATAATTATAAATAAAAATATTTTTATATAAAAATGTGAAATATATAAATATAAATATAAATTGTTAATTAAGATTCATTTTATTATATAAATTAAATTAAATTAATGATTCATATTTGTAACGAATATGTTTAAAAACTTTATTTGAAATTAATTAATGAACATATAAAAACTTAGTATTTATAATATTTTTTCATAAATTATATATTTATTGTTGCACCGAGAGGCACTCTAAAACTTAATATAGAGGGAGATATGTAGACGTAAATGTTTGTAAAATTTAACATTTAACATACACATTTAATATTTATATGTCAACTCAATAAAAAAAATAAAAAATAAAACATATATAATGTTATAAAATTATTATGTGTCTATACGATGACTATTTTCATAACCGAAATTTCTAAGAAAAATAAGATGGTCAAAGGAGTGAAAAAAAATCAGAGGATTGAAGAAGTGAAATATAACGAAATTTTACAATTGATTTGTTTCTTGGGAGAAAAGGAACAACCACAACCATCTACATGTCATCATCATTATCACTCTCGCGCCCTTACCAAATAGGAATAAGGGAACTTGAACACTACCATTTAACATGTCTGCAAAAACTTACATTTCTTTATTGACCTTTCAATTCAAGCCTAGAATTCCACTTCACCCTAGATAATTTTTTCTACTGCCTTTTATTTCATTTAATCTTTGTGTGTGTGTGTGTGTCTGTATAACAAAAGTAAGTATTATTTATTTGAAAATTTGTGCTCGGTTGCAACCTAATACATGGGGGTTACATATGTATAGTACATAGCTACCAAGCTCTATTCATCCAGTTACTAAGCTCAAAAGCAAACATATACAACTATATATTATTTTATTTTTCTCTCGATAACATAATATTGACAGATTGATAACTACATATTTCTTAGCCTCTGATGGCTAGCATGACTAGAGCCAAAATTTCCACATACAAACATGTGAACTAGAAAAGCATAGACAAAGTCACTAATCAAAAGTCCAAAGGTGCAGCCAAGGTACTATGTATACGGGAGCTTATTCCATGTCTAGTGCTAGTTTGTTGAGGGCTATCTCCATCTTGCTCAACCCAGCCTCCAGAACATCTTCCACAGCATGAATCTCCATTGCTTCCTTTAAATCAAAAATCATACCTCTCAGAGTGAACACCTCATCCACTACCAAACAAATTTCGGTCTCAACGGCCATCAACTTATTAGAGAACTCAATCTAGAAATGAGTCATTTGAAGGACCCGTACTTGAAGGTCGTGATATTCCTGTGATAAATCCTTGTGCGACTCATATAATAAGAACATAAACTCTCAGAAGACAGGGAGCTTGAAGTCACATCCATCTCCATTTAAATAGTTAAATTTCCCATACGGGCTCCCCCAAAGCTGTTCATAGACACATGGAGCCAAATTGTGTTGTAAACAATATCAAACTCAAATTGATGGGGCAAGACTCAACCTGTTGATCCAAAAGGAGAGTTCCTATACCCTCCCTCAACCTTAGGTTGAGGAAAGAAATTTCCCAACAAGTCCAATTTTCCACTAACTATCCCTATGTGCAAACATAGAAAGAAATAGGTTTCTTGGGAAGAAATTTCAGACCAAATAAACATACCAAATTCTTTTTGGCGACCAGGATGCTCCAATAATGAGCAAGGGAATGATGAATCATTCTAGCTAGTCAACCTCTAACTATGCGAACACACCCAATTCAAACATCTATCGCTAACTCATTCACTCCATTTGCACTGAGGACAACAACAGGGGAATTCACTAACCAAACAAAAAATTCCCAACACTTTCCTGTGACATTTGCAAACCCAATCCCTTATCTAAGACACGTCCCTAGGCAACCGCATGATGAAATACTTTGGTAGACCTACATATAAATACAAAACCTTCCCTATCCTAGCATCATTGCTAAAATTCTCTTGCACAAACTCTAAATTCTCCCACGGAGGCTCCATTGTACCCACATTAATCTTCATAGAAGATCAACAAAGGATTTCCATCATAATATAATGGGATACGTGAAACCAAACCTGTGTATTAGTACATGTTATCACTCAGGTTGTCCCTAGGCTCCTGTACGGATACGGCCGAGGTAACCACAAACCAATCTTTGGACTGCAGGTTCTAGCCCACCTGCAATCAGAGAGGTCTCTCTCTTAATCATTCAACTTTGTTGATGATTTTAGGCTAGCTTTTGGCTCAGGGGTTTTTTGTTTGTGTTTGGATGGGAGGAAAATGCTTTCAGGCAGAGAGGCAATTCATGAAGTGATAAGTTTCAAACCATTGGGCATGGAGTCATGGGTTAGGATTATCAGTGCGTTTTATTGGTCATAAGAGAAATATGAAGCAGGATAGCTCCTCATAACACAATCTTCAAACTAAAAGGATGAATGATATGTAAGGAATGAGAGGCACTTAAGAATCTCTCACTCAGCTTAACAGAGGGAAGGATGATCCCTATCTAGGGGCAATGAAGAATCCCTGGATAACTGTCTAAGGTCAAGGCAAACATGAGCCATGTAGAATTCATATTTATGCCTAAACAGAGGAAAACATAAAGAAATAATAGAAATTGAGCATAGAGTGTATTTAAACAAATTCTAAGCTATTCTTCTTTTCTGTTGTTTAGATGGTAACTTATGAATGGAAAACAGAGGTAAGAAGCACTTATTGAGTTATGTAACAGCACGAGAATTCCATAATCACTCTTCAACTGGTAAACACAGTGAACAATCCATTCTCCAAAGCTCATAAACAGTCTTTGATTATAGAAACTATTAGGTATTACAGTGCGAGTCTCTCCTGGAGCAAAATCAGCTAAAATATAGTTTGCTGACCACCAACCAACCAACCCTTAATACAGTATTGTGGGCTGTCTTTATAGTGCAAATATCTCAAATTATTTATTACAATTGACCTAAAACAGGTCTGCAAAAAGAGCTTTCTAAACCTAAACTTGTGCCAAAAATTAAATTCAGGTAAATAGCTATTGAACTGTGTCAGAGGTAGCTGAATCAAAAAGACTGCAATGTGGCCCTTGGAGGCTTGATGTAGTACTGCTGGAATAACTATGCTTTGGGATCTGCAATTCTGTTCTGGTGAGAGGTAAAGGTGCAATAACCATGATTTGAGAGTTTTGAGTGGCCTCACCCTCTTTTTTTACTTTGCTGGAAGGTATTTAATTCTCCTGCTTTGGGCCACTGTAAAGATCTTTGCTGATACTCTTTTCCGCTACATTGATGGTCTCCGCCGCTTACTGATACTCTTTGACATGATTTCTCTCTGTAGATCTGATCTGATACTCTTTAATCTATGTCTCTGGTCTCTTCCTATTTTCAAATCAGTTTAATTTGGCAAAATTGGGCAATTTCGGGCCTTTTCGGTGCAAAACGGGCCAAGGAATCAAAAGATTCCCTAAAGATTCCCCAATATGGCCTATTTCTCATATCGATGTGTGATTAGCGCTTCGCGCTAATCGCGCATCGAAAATTGCCTCCGTTTCTCATTCCGGAGCTCCGAAGCTCAACTTTTGCTCTTGCACGAATTTTCGGTTATTTGGCTGCTGACGTCAGCATGACGTCAGCAGTACGGCAGATGATGTCAGCATGCTAACATCAGCAGTGGGGTCCATTGGTATGGATGTGACCTCAGCATGCTGACATCATCAAGGTGACGTGGCAGTACGGCGGGGTGACGTGGCAGTACGGCAGGGTGACGTGGCAGGGTGACGTGGGTCGGGCGCAAGCTGGGTGAGGTGACGTGGAGGCCACATGGCAGGGTGAGGTGGCGCTCCTGTTACGTGAGGGGAGGGCGATTTTCCTGGGCATCGAACCGCCTTTGGTACGGATGTGGTTTCTGTCTGGGGTGGCCTGATGCAATGGGAGGCCGCTGTGGTAACCTACCACCATAATCGGGCACACGATGTGATCAAGGACCGTCAGATCTGGGGGAGGCGATCCGGTGGTGGATGGGAAAGGGAGATGTGCGGGGTTTACGAAAGGCACGCACGCGTTAAAGGCTTAATTTTTCGCGGCGAGGTGGGTTTTTAACTTTAGAAAATGGGCAAATGTGTTTTGCGCAGTGGAAACTTATCAAACAAACATTAATAGTTTTCACAGAAGAATGCGCGGGGAGGGTTATTAGCATTTGGAAAGGGTTTCCTTACTGTTTGGAAGGGGTCCAGACACTTGGGAGTGGGAAATTTTGCAGAGGGGAGGCTCTTAATAAAGTCCAGGTGACTTAGTAATTCCCAGTGAAGTATTTATGGTTATATTTCAACCAAGGGGAGGGGATATTTACATATGGGGGTTATCTACATAGTTTAGTATGGGGATAGGGAGAATATAGGGAGTTTAAATAATAGTGTTAGTAGTTAATATGGAGATGACAAGAAAGCGCCAAGCTTCAAAGATCTTAGGCTTCAAAAGGGGAGATAGAACCTTATAGAGAAAGTATGGATCCTCTTTGAATGAAGCAGATCTTCACTCAGGCTAATGACATGAAAAAATGATGAAACTAAGAGATATCAAGCAGATCTTGACCTCTTTTTTGGGGAAATTAGTTAATGACTTGGGGGAGATTGAGAAAGGGAAGTTAGTTATGCCTGTTTTTGAGCTCTTTCATATAAGACTGCCTGGTGATTGTGTCCTGAGTAGAGATGACACCTTGAAAACATAGAATTGATCAGAAATCAAGATTCTGCAACCTCAAACTACCTAACCAGCCTACTTACCTAACATTTTTTCTTCTTTTGGTTTGGGTGCACTTAGACTTGCAGACCCATCATTTCAATTTTTTCTTTTGTGCCTTCCCATCTACAAACTACCCTTTTTACTTCCAAGGGCCCAGATTAAGCAGTTGGGCTCCTTTGATTCTCTACCTATCTAAGAATCTACCAAGATTAAGCTGTTTGGACAGATTTTCATTCTCTATATTCTAAAACAGGAAATTGAAACCTAGGGAGACCAAGATTAAGCTATTTGGACCTCCCTTTAGCTGAAAGTTGTACAAAACTGGAAAGACTTTTCAAAATTTGGAAAGCAGGTAGATGAACTCTGAGTAGCCTTCTTTGCTTTGGTGATTGTTTAGCAAATATGGAGCATTGCAACATGCAAAGTATGACATATTTGGCCTGTAAAATGTCAATCATGAAATATGAGTAATCTGCTGCAGCAGGATGCTAACAGTGGCTCCACTTGGGGATGGCTTCTCCTTGTGAGAAGTCAAGAATAGCAGGTCAGATTGCCTTGATTCTTCTCTTATGGTTGTGCTTTGAACTTTTGTTAGTGCTGACTATTGGATTGATTTGAACTTTTGGATTGGTAACAGCTATTTCCCTCACTTGTGCTGCTGTTAAACTGTAAAGCGCTACCTTCTTTCTTCTGCGTGCTTTAGCATCATGAATTCTTACAAAAAACAAAATCAAAATGCTGATATATACAAACATTCTATGTACAGAATAAAACACTGCCTGCTCTTTTCAATCAAAAGGATCATTGTAGTGCTTTAGCATTCGGCCATTGACAGGGCCTTCTTCAGTTGTGCTACCATCTGGAGATTTGAGAAAATAGGTATTATTGCCTTGCATAGCGCTGATAATGTACAGACCTTTCCACAGAAAAATCGAATTTTGCATGTTTGCCCTTGTCCTCTCTTCATGAATCCCATCTTAGAACTTTTCTACCCACCCAGAAATCCTCTGCTTTAGCCTTCTTATCAAACATCTTTTTGAGTTTTTCTTGCAGTATTTGAGCTCTATCGAAGACTTGTTCTCTGGTTTGTTGAAGATGAATGGTTTGATTAACTCTTCTCTGCACGTCATTCGGTTCAACCTAAATTTCCTGCAACAATTTAATAGTAGGAATGCCCAAAGATGAAGGAAATTTGGCTTCCATGCCATATACAAATTCATAAGGGCTCATCCCAATGGATTTCTTGGTGGAAAGTCTGTCTGCCCACAGAGCATTTGTGAGCTTCCTATGTCAGTTCTTTTTGTTTTCCTCTAGCAATTTCTTTATGATATTGATGAGGCTTTTGTTGGAAGATTCGGCCAAGTCATTACCTTGAGGGTAGTAAGCTGTGGAGTGGCCTAAGGTAATGTGGTATTTATGGCAGAAGTTGATCATTTTCTTGGATTTCAAAGAAGCAACGTTGTCAGTGATGATCTTCTCAGGGTAGCCGAATCTAGAAAGGATATTGCTCTCAAGGAATTGGATAATGGTGGAGTCGTTGGCTTGCCTACATGGGATGGCTTCAATCCACTTAGTGAAATAATCAGTGGTTGTTAAAATCCACTTGTGTTGGCCTGAGGAAGAGGGATGAATTTCTCCAATGAAGTCGAGACCCCATTGTTGAAAAGGTTTCTCGGTTGAAATGGGCTTAAGGGGTAAGGGCAGTAATTTTCTTTTCCCTTCAAAGATTTGGCATTTGTGGCATGAGACAGCAAACTTTTTTACATCTGCAAATAGAGAGGGCCAGTAATAACCAGCCCTTAAGATCTTGTCAGCCGTGGACTTCCAGTATAAGTGTCCTCCACAGTCCCCTGCATGGAATTCTTTCATGATGATGTTAGTTTCATTTATAGTTAAACAATTAAGCAAAATACCTTCATGATTTTTCCAAAACAAAGCACCATCTATGACACAAAATTTTGATGATTTCATCCTTAAAAATCTTTTCTTGGTTCTCGACAATTCTAGGGGAGCACACAGGTTTAACAATACAAAGAAAATATCAGCGTACCATGGGGATTGCGGGAAGGTTTCACTGATCTGTGGAATCGCCAGCTCCAGTTCATTGTCTAGTTGATTAATGTCTAAGGCTTGGAAGTTTGTTTCGGACATTAGTTTAGCTAAACCTTGTCCTTTTATCAGCTTGGTGGGTTTTATTTCAATGTCGTATTCAAGGATGCTGGCAATCCATTTGCCTCTTTTGCCTTCTAGTCCCTCTTGAGTTAATATACCCTTTACAACAGCGTTAGGGACACAGGTGATCACGTGGGAGTATAATATGTAAATTCTGAAATCTTTGATGACTTTGACCAGGGCATAGGCTTTCTTTTCCATAATCTGATATTTCAAGGGTGCATCTCTCAAAGCTCGGCTGAAGAAAGCAATTAGCTTTTCATTGCCCTGATCATCTTTC
This sequence comes from Pinus taeda, assembly GCA_000404065.3. Classification (NCBI taxonomy): domain Eukaryota; kingdom Viridiplantae; phylum Streptophyta; class Pinopsida; order Pinales; family Pinaceae; genus Pinus; species Pinus taeda. Next base: position 53,458 of record APFE030004658.1, read on the forward strand.
TGCAATAGGAAAGCAGCTATAGTGTGTTCAGATGCAAAGGAAAAAATGATAAAATCTTTGTCGAATTGAGGGCTGGTGAGGACACGTGTTTGAGTTAAGGCAGTTTTTATAATCTCAAAAGCCTGCTTGGTTTCAAGAGACCATTTTACCTTGGCATCCTTCTTCAACATGTTTCTCAGTAGCCTTATTAGCTCGGCTAGGTTTGGGATAAATCTCCTTAGGAAATTGATCTTTCCAACGAATGCTTGTAGTTCTTTTATGTTTCTTGGATACGGGATTTGAAGGATAACTTAAATTCTTTCCAGGTAAATTCTAATCCCATATTTTGATATTATATGCCCTAGAAGCTTGCCTTCCACAAGGGAAAACAGGGACTTCTTAGGATTTAAGGAAATGCCATATTTACTACATGTCATGAAAATTTGCCTTAAGTGCTTAAGGTGCTCTTGGTCAGATTTGGAGAATGGGGTCGGGTCATCAAGGTAAACTATGAGGAAATCATGTATCTCCTTGGAAATTGCAATATCCATTGCCCTTTGAAAGGTAGCACCAGCATTTTTCAGCCCAAAAGGCATTTTAACGTACTTAAATGTTCCCCACGGTGTGGTAAAGGCTGTCTTATCTTGGTCATCCGGGTGAACAAGTATTTGATTAAATCCTGAAAATCCATCTAGTAAAGAAATTCTAGAGGAACCCACTACTCTTTGCAAGATATGTCCATTTTGGGCAAAGGGTAGTGGTCTTTTAGAGAGACCTGGTTTAAATTTCTCAAGTCTACACACAGTCTTATCTCTCCTTTTTTTTCCCTAGTGGGAACTAAATTAGATACCCATTCAAAGAATCTGATGGGTGCAATGATACCTGCTTCAAACATTCTCTTTATTTCTTTTTCAATAAGGGGAAGGAGCATGGGGTTGATTCTCCTAAGTTTCTGTTTGAACGGTTTTTGATTTGGTTTTAAGGGAATGGTATGTTGGATCACTGAGGTGTCATAGGACTTTAAGTCCTCATAATGCCAGGCAAATACATCTTGGAATTCTTTGAACAAATCCACATATTTTGGTTTTTGATCAGGGGCCAGATTTTTGGACAGCTTAATCATTCTGGGACGCTCTGCTATTCCTATGTTGTGTTCTTCTATGGCAGCATTCAAAGGTTCCATCTTTGGCTTTTTGGGCACATCATTGTCATCAAACATGTCTTCCAATGGAGTAAGGCCGGTAGGTAGAACATTACTCTTTAGATCAATAAACTCCTCCTCTGCTTTGGTTGTTTCCTCTAAACAGATTTGTTTCAGTTGTTCTATATTTGTATTGTTGAAAACAGTTGGTTTAAGGATTTGTTTAGCTGTTGCAGCTGTTGCAGCTGTTACAGTCAGGTGATTTTCTTCTACTAGCTGTTGTGAGTCGGTCATGGCATCCATGTCAATGTTTCTGTTGGAAAATTCATCCTCCAGAGTTAAGAAACTGTTAATTTGGGCATAATTTTGAAATACCTGCCAATCCTTGACATTGTTAGGTACTGAAGGTCTGTTTTTTATTTCAGCGGTGAAATGGTGATTTGGTTCAAAGGGAAGCTTGCATGTGCTAGCAAAGGTTGCTAGACTGTGGGCATGAATATTGTGATCTCGTACAATTTTGGCAAGCCTGAATTCACTGAAGGAATTGAGTAATTCGGTGGCAGCAGCTCTGTAAGCTCTCATTCTGCTATCATTAGTGACAAAGTTGCCTTTTATTTGTTGTATAACCAAGTTAGAGTCACCTAGCATGGACACTTTAGTAGCTCCCAGGACTTTGAGCAACTTAAGGCCTAAGAGAAGAGCTTCATACTCTGCCATGTTGTTTGTACATCTGCATTTGAGTCTATAGTCATGGCCTTGTGCGTGATTATCATAAGTATTGTAAATCCATACTCCGGCCCTTGCTCCTAACTTGTTAACCGAACCATCAAACTCCAAATACCATGTGACTTCTTGTTTGAGGTTTGTGTTGAGAGTTTCAGTTGTTTGAGGATCGGGCAGACTTACAATTTCTATTTCGGGGTGTTCTTCTTGTTGTTTGTTGGTTGCCTTGGCTGTTGAGACAATTTCATGGGTATTGGCAACTGATTCCTCATTGATGTACGTTCCTTGCTCCAAAGATAACGGCTTATCATCACTTGGAGGGTTGGTGTTATCATTAAATAAAATAAAAGGATCCATATCGGAATGGATTGAGTAAATTGGAAAATTTTGGGGCTTTTCTTCACTGCTTACCACATACTTCATTAATGTTTCTCTATATAGTCTCTTTGGTTGCCCAAAGACAGATATAGTGGCATAAGAGAGGTCGCATTGAAGGGACCCTTGCAATTTTTCTCCCCACGATCTGGATAGGAGCATGCCATACTTTGTGGGAATGTCAGCAACTACTACGTCCATTAAGATTGTCTTATTGGGGAATTGGACTAGAGAGACACAAAGGTCTTTGATCAAGCCTAAACATTTGACTTGACTTGAATCAAAGGAATACAAATCTTTGTACGGTCTTGTGACATCAAGGTTCAACCTTACCATTACAGCTTTAGGCATAAGATTATGTGAGGCACCTGAGTCAAACATAGAATTATGCAGTATTTTGTCATGTATGTGCAGACTGACATAAAAAGGTGGAACAGGTCCATATGTTGATTTTCCGTTAACCTCTGGACCAAACAGTAGTTCAAGGGTATCATCTAAAATGTTCACATCATCCCTTACCTCTAGTAGTTGAAGTGACCTTTGAATTTGTTGCCTATATACATCATGTTTGACAAGTTCTGAGAGGGGAATGGATATCTTGAGTTTTCCAATCTCTGCTTCTAAACTGAATGGTTTTTCCAATGAGTTCTTGGCATTGATAGTGGTGGATTTCTCTTTTTCAGGCATACTCTCTATGTTTTCTTTTGGAATGTCATTGTCATGATGTATGACAGTTTGTAGTATTTCTATTTTGGGAAGATTTTTGAGAGTGCTATTTAGATCTTCTTTTGGGGAGGAGGGAGGTAGAGGCCGATCAATAGGAGAGTGTGTGTCTATTACATCCTCCACAGTTACCTGATGAGGGTTTGGGACAGAGTTGTCAGCTGGTTGATTGATGGTGATATTTCCTTTAATTTTGTTGAGTTGTTTGTTGTCTTTTGTTCTGCTAGATGGGGGAACATCAATGGTCCTTGTTCTTAATTTGTATTGCTTGTGTACCTCGTACACAGCAGTGTCATAGCCTTGTTTAAAATCGAAATACTCTCCCGACTTCATGTGAAATTGTTTTGCATCAGGGTATAGTCGGTCTTCTTCAGTAAGAAAGATTGGCTGTTCATTTTCTGAATCTATCAAGTTCATATGAGTCCCATCTGTGTGCTCAATGGATGTAGATGCCTCTGCATAGTTTTCTTGGAAAGGAGGTCTAATATCATGGTCGCGACTGGCCCTTCCAACGTTTGTGTTTTGAGTTCTTCTGAAGTTCGGGTTCCTTATAACATTGGGCTGTTGACCTTCCCATGAAGGTTTCCTCTCAACATTGTCTACTCTGTCTCCCAGCCTGTGGATGCCACTGATGATAGCATCCAGCTTCTGATCGACGCCTGAGGGTTCTTCTTTAAAAGTGGTTCTTCTCTCAGTTCTAGCTCTGTTTCTTTTAGCAATTAGATTTTCTTCCACACTAACAGCAACATCTTGCATTTCTGCAAGGCTTTGAGGGGCTCTTTCCCTTAACTGATATGCCATCTCAGCATCAAAGCCATCAAGGAATTTGTACAAATCGAGATCAGGTGGAGGTCTTAAATTTTGTGGTATTGCATTGTAAACATTATAAAACATTGCACAGTAATCCAAAACTGTTTCCTGAGGTCCTATTTTGATAGTATCATACTCAGATAGTATGTGTAGGGGGTCTTTCTTTTTCTCCCATCTGTTAATAAATTCCTGGTATAAGGCTTCAGGGTTTAATATGGAATTGGGTGCAAGTGCCCTAAACCAGGTTCTGACCTCACCGGTCAAACTTTGGACAAAAATCTTCATTCTTACACTCTCATCATCAATTTCATAACTCTCGAAATAATCCTGCATTTTCTTTGTATGTTGTAGGGCGATGCAGGAGGTCGTGCCATCAAAATAGGTGATTTTTGATTGGTAGTCCTGAGGCATAGCACCAGGGTTAGCAGGCAGCTGTAAGGGCACATATCTAGCCATGATGATGGGGATAAGCGGAAAACCTAGGGCAGCGGGGATAACAGGAACACCCGGGGTAGAAGGAGTAGTAGTGGTAGTAGGAGTATGGGATGGAGGTGTAGAGGAGCTGCTTGGAGAAGGAGGTGATGAACCAGGGGAACTTGGGGTTGACCGGAATAAAACTTTGACAGGGGTTGGAACATTGCTTGGCTGAACTGTTTCAGGACTCGCAGCAGTTGGGTCTTCTTTTTTCTTTTGTTTTCTAATGATCTTAGGAATTAAATTTGGATTTGCAAAAACCGCTGGGCTATTTGGATCAGGATTTGATCGTGGATTACGTGTTTTCTTCTTAGGAGGCAGCTTCTACTCTATTTTTTTGGGAACTTTTTTAAGAACACAGGTCGACCGAGGCCTTCAAAGGTCAGTTTCTTCCTCTGTGGGGCTGCAGACTGGTTAAGTGAGATTATCTGAGGAGGTCCCGAGTGGAGTCTCCATTATGTTATCACTCAGGTTGTCCCTAGGATCCTGTACGGATACGGCCGAGGTAACCACAAACCAATCTTTGGACTGCAGGTTCTAGCCCACTTGCAATCAGAGAGGGATCTCTCTTAATGATTCAACTTTGTTGATGATTTTAGGCTAGCTTTTGGCTCAGGGTTTTTTTGTTTGTGTTTGGATGGGAGGAAAATGCTTTCAGGCAGAGAGGCAATTCATGAAGTGATAAGTTTCAAACCATTGGGCATGGAGTCATGGGTTAGGATTATTAGTGTGTTTTATTGGCCATAAGAGAAATATGAAGCAAGATAGCTGCTCATAACACAATCTTCAAACTAAAAGGATGAATTATATGTAAGGAATGAGAGGCACTTAAGAATCTCTCACTCAGCTTAATAGAGGGAAGGATGATCTCTATCTAGGGGCAATGAAGAATCCGTGGATAACTGTCTAAGGTCAAGGCAAACATGAGCCATGTGGAATTCATATTTATGCCTAAACAGAGGAAAACATAAACAAACAACAGAAATTGAGCATAGAGTGTATTTAAACAAATTCTAAGCTATTCTTCTTTTCTGCTGTTTAGATGGTAACTTATGAATGGAAAACAGAGGTAAGAAGCACTTATTGAGTTATGTAACAGCACGAGAATTCCATAATCACTCTTCAACTAGTAAACACAGTGAACAATCCATTCTCCAAAGCTCATAAGCAGTATTTGATTATAGAAACTATCAGGTATTACAGTGCGAGTCTCTCTTGGAACAAAATCAGCTAAAAGATAGTTTGCTGATCACCAACCAACCAACCCTTAATACAGTATTGTGGGTTGTCTTTATAGTGCAAATATCTCAAACTATTTATTACAATTGACCTAAAATAGGTCTGCAAAAAGAGCTTTCTAAACCTAAACTTGTGCCAAAAATTAAATGCAGGTAAATATCTATTGAACTGTGTCAGAGGTAGCTGGATCAAAAAGAGTGCAATGTGGCCCTTGGAGGCTTGATGCAGTACTGTTGGAATAACTATGCTTTGGGATCTACAGTTCTGTTGTGGTGCGAGTTAAATGTGCAATAACCATGATTTGAGAGTTTTGAGTGGCCTCGCCCTCTTTTTTGACTTTGCTGGAAGGTATTTAATTGTCTCCTGCTTTGGGTCGCTATAAAGATCTTCGCTGATACTCTTTGCCGCTACATTGATGGTCTCCGCCGCTTGCTGATACTCTTTGACGTGCTTTCTCTCTGTAGATCTGATCTGATACTCTTTAATCTCTATCTCTGGTCTCTTCCTGTCTTCAAATCGGTTTAATTTGGCAAAATCGGGCAATTTCGGGCCTTTTCGGTGCAAAACGGGCCAAGGATCAAAATATTCCCTAAAGATTCTCCAATATGGCTTATTTCCCGTAGCAATGCACGATTATCACTTTGCGCTAATCGCGCATCGAAAACTGCCTCCGTTTCTCTTTCCGGAGCTCCGAAGCTCGACTTTTGCTCTTGCGCGAATTTTCGGTTTTTTGGCTGCTGACGTCAGCAGTACAGCAGATGACGTCAGCAGTGGGGTCCATTGGTACAGATGTGACGTCAGCATGCTGACATCATCAAGGTGATGTGGCAGTACGGCGGGGTGACGTGGCAGGGTGACGTGGGTCGGGCGCAGGCTGGGTGAGGTGACGTGGAGGCCACATCGCAGGGTGAGGTGGTGCTCCTGTTACGTGAGGGGAGGGCAGCTTACCTGGGCATCGGACCGCCTTTGTTACGGAGGTGGTTTCTGTCAGGGGTGGCCCAATGCAATGGGAGGCTGCCACCTATCCCGGTGTACGACAGTAAAACCGTCGGACATCGAGTGGTAACCTACCACCATAATCGTGAGCACGATGTGATCAAGGACCGTCGGATCTGGGGGAGGCGATCTGACGGTGGACGGGAAAGGGAGATGCGCGGGGTTTAGCAAAGACGCGCGCACATTAAAGGCTTAATTTTTCACGGCGCGGTGGGTTTTTAACTTTAGAAAATGGGCAAATGTGATTTGCGCGATGGAAACTTATCAAACAAACATTAATAGTTTTCACAGAAGAATGCGCGGGGAGGGTTATTAGCATTTGGAAAGGGTTTCCTTAGTGTTTGGAAGGGGTCCAGACACTTGGGAGTGGGAAATTTCGCAGAGGGGAGGCTCTTACTAAAGTCCAGGTGACTTAGTAATTCCCAGTGAAGTATTTATGGTTATATTTCAACCAGGGGGAGGGGATATTTACATAAGGGGGTTATCTACATAGTTTAGTATGGGGATAGGGAGAATATAGAGAGTTTAAATAATAGTGTTAGTAGTTAATATGGAGATGACAAGAAAGCGCTAAGCTTCAGAGGTCTTAGGCTTCAAAAGGGGAGATAGAACCTTATAGAGAAAGTATGGATCCTCTTTGAATGAAGCAGATCTTCACTCAGGCTAATGACATGAAAAAATGATGAAACTAAGAGATATCAAGAAGATCTTGACCTCTTTTTTGGGGAAATTAGTTAATGACTTGGGGGAGATGGAGAAAGGGAAGTTAGTTATGCATGTTTTCTAGCTCTTTCACATAAGGCTGCCTGGTGATTGTGTCTTGGGTAGAGATGACACCCTGAAAACATAGAATTGATTAGAAATCAAGATTCTACAACCTCAAACTACCTACCCAGCCTACTTACCTAAAAAATTTTCTTCTTTTGGTTTGGGTGCACTTAGACTTGTAGACCCATCATTTCAATTTTTTCTTTTGTATCTTCTTATCTACAAACTACCCTTTTTACTTCCAAGGGCCCAAATTAAGCAATTGGGATCCTTTGATTCTTAACCTATCTAAGAATCTGCCAAGATTAAGCTGTTTGGATAGATTTTCATTCTCTATATTCTAAAACAAGAAATTGAAACCTAGGGAGACCAAGATTAAGCTGTTTGGACCTCCCTTTAGCTGAAAGTTGTACAAAACTAGAAAGACTTTTCAAAATTTGGAAAGCAGGTAGATGAACTCTGAGTAGCCTTCTTTGCTTTGGTGACTGTTTAGGAAATATGGAGCATTGCAGCATGAAAAGTATGACATATTTGGCCTGTAAAATGTCAATCATGAAATATGAGTAACCTGCTACAGCAGGAGGATAACAATACATATTTCATGTGAATTCATGGCTTGCATTCGTGCATGACACCAAACCCTACACATTGCCATGTTTTCTTGGTCGAGTCTACAACCCACCGTCATATCAATATTCAAGCCATTCATAATTATAATGATCCCACACTCCAAGTTCTAAATGCCATGATCCTCTTAGTCCTTAACGGAATATCGATATGATTGATTTATGATAATATAGTGATATACTTAAGGGATAATACATCTCCTTCTGAGTCCATTAATCTCCAATTTTGACTCTAGGTGGGAACAAGAAATATTTTCCATCATATCCACCTCTAGGTTGTTATTTCGAAAAACATGGAACAAGTCCTTATCACCAAAGCTATCCATTACATATTCAATTCTAATCGAGGTCCAAGTAAGCTGGTTACCCATTGGGCCTACTCCTTTTACAATGTATTGGATTGTAATCATAGAGTCGCCTAAGATAAATTTTTTTCCACACTTCTATGTTTGGAAATAAAAAATCATTTCAGAAGCCCGTACATTTCATCTTGGTAATTGGATCTGCTTCCAACTCCACAAGCATATCTCACTTCAATTTTTTCCATAGGATTGATGAGAATCCCTCCCATTGTTGCCACCCCTAGGTTCCTTTTGGAGGCCCCATCAAAAAATAGAATTCATTTACCTTGGCATCTTTTCCATTCTTCTAAATCCTAAGTAGACAATCACAAATTCCATGAACAAGAGGGAGTCAATGAAGATAATGCATGTGGAGATAAATGGCCAGGTGATAAAGAGATGATCCATTCCAAATCCAGAGAATGAAGTGAAGAGATGGAGGGAAGAGGAAAGGGAAAGGGAAATGGCTTTTAACATAGTAGAATGAGGAGACCCTGCGATGCATTCTAAAACTTCTGCATTTCTTGATAGCCACCCTTTCAAACTTATGAATTTCGAGATATCCATCCAGAAATATTTGAATGATGAATTGTATTGAAGGGAGCCCCTACAGTGCCTATGTCAATCACCCAGAAAAACATAAACATAAACTGACCACGAAATCCTAGAAAAAAGTGGACCAAGAGTTTGAGACCAAGTCTTATGAGGGAAGGAACATTCTATAAAGAGATGTGCTACAGGAGCATTTAGCCCAATAATGTCATTGTATTTTAGTAGACATAGGGGTATTGTGTTTTCAAGGGAGTTGGTCTCCTAAGTGTGAGTTAATGTAATTATTTAGGCTTTTGAGTGATTGTAATGAGAATAGGATTTAATTGAATATAGTGAGGCATATTTGTAAGTGTTCTCGAATGTACGAGAACATGACGGATTTAGGATAATTGAGAGATGAGAGGATTTGAGAATTAATTGTAAAACTCAGATTAGGAGCTAGTTCATGATTTTATGGATTAAAGAGGATCCTTAGGGATCAGGAAGAGATTTTAGGATTTTGTTGAGGAATCTACGGATCTAAACCAGGAAGTGGTTTTAGAATCCCTTTGTATATATGTAAACCTAAAAGGCAAAGATGGAGGTTATATGTTTTAGGTAGGCTAGATAGATAGCTAAAGCATGGTTGTAAGCCTAAGGAAAGAGTGTGAAAAGAAGCAACAAATCAGAAGAATCAGGCCAGAGAGAGACAAAGAATCTCATTCTGTAATCGTTGCTTATATTTATAAATACATATATTAATTCTAAACTTGTATAAGTGTGTTTTGAGTATTAAATGAATGATTTATATGTCAATTCATAGTATATGCAACAAAGTTTGTAGGCCGAGTTTGGTAGAACTACATAGAGGAGGAGAATGATTCAGAGGAATCATAGTGGGTCTTTGAATCTAGTTAAAGGATTAGAGTGAAGATTGGGTGAGACTGCAATGTGAGAATTCACAATGGTCAAGCTCAGGAGTGAGTTGAGAAATGGAAGAGTAGAGGAATGAGACCTTGAAGAAACCCAAAACCATAGGAAAACATTGAAGAAATAGCGAAGTCAAGAAAAGGGGCAAACAGGTGTCAGTACATAGGAACCGTTGGATCTCGAAGATCAACAAACAAGTTTGTCAGATGATAAGTGGCCAAGGTTAAATCACGTAGATTGGAATCAATGAATGTGGAGATTAAACAAAAGCACTGGTGGAAGAGGAACCTAGAGGAGCCATCACAGCCATCGATGGTTGAAGATCTATGATCATCGGGCGTGAACAAGTTTAGACGTTAACCAAGACGAAAGGTGGATTTATAAGCGAAAATGGTTTATTGGGCTGAGAATAAGCGGTAAGTGGTAATAGGAGGGAGTCACCCGATTCCAGTAAGCAATTGACACATCGCACGTCAGAGGAGAGAGGAAACCGCTTTATCGTGCGGGTAATCCTCGTGCATGTAGCTCACCTGATATCATTGTCGAGCATTGGATCGAATGTGGTTTTTATCTACGGTGCAGGATCACCGAGCAACTTTGTTGGTCGAGTGTAATATCAACTGTTGGATGGGATGGTAAGATCTACTGTGGAGGATTGATGCAATAAAGGTAACCTCGGAAACTATGCAACGGCTTTAAAAAGTGCGAAAAATGTATGTTTTATGTATATTTCCCTTTTAAAGGGTTTATAATAGAATAAAGCATGATATGAAGGTTTTATGAGTTAAGTTTGAATTAACCAAAGGAAAGTGTGGGGTTTGATTTATATATGTGGGTGTTAAGGACTTAATAAAATATTAATGAAGGTTTATAAGGGGTGATTAAGTCTGATAGAAGGGTGGTTTAGTAAAGACTAGGTTATGTAGTGAATGATTCCATACAATTTAATAAAGGGGGCCTAAACCATTGTTGTTTTAATATTTGACTCTTTAGAGAGTTAAAATTCCTCGAACGGATTGGATTTACGCATTTGACATGCATATGGTGGGTAAAGCAAGAGTTCCCCTACGTCATTTGCTATCAGAGCAGAATTGTAATTGAAACAATTTTTGTTAAAAGAATCAAAGAAATTTTATGTGAAAGAATTCAGAACAGAGCTATGTGTAAAGATGTTTATGTAGGAAGAGGGGATCATATTCTAATATAACAAACAGTAAACACACAAAGGTGATGTGTAGCAGAACTTGCAGATGCAAGGAACAGAGGACAATCCTTTTAAAGTACAGGAAATGCTAGAAAAGGATCATGCAAAGATCTTGAAAATTAGGTGATATGTTTTATTCTGATTTGAATATTGGAGAATGTGTGGTTTTTATGTTGATACATAGGTAGCAGCATAAGTAGGTGAGAAAGCTGCAGCAATAGCCTAAGAACAAGGAGTGCTCAAGAGAAACTGAAAACAACTTCCAACTATGGTTGGGTGGAAGTTGTTGAGGCAGCTCCACAGTTGTGATTGTGGGTAGAGTTGTCTTATAGATAACAATTCTAGCAAAAGAAGTGTTGGGTAGAATTGTTAGTCAGCAAGAGGTTCAAGGAAAGAACCAGAGAGATGTTGAAAGACTGAGCTCAGAGAAGAGAAGCTTAGTGAGGCATATGTAGAAAGGAGGAAACATGTTACTGCAAGGGTATTGTTCCAGTTCACAGAGGTAATTCCACAAAGGATGTGAGTAGAATTACCAAGGTAATGAAGGAAGTTGGCAAGAATTTCTAGGTGAAAGAAGAAGTGGTAAGAACCAAGTATTTCATGGTGATTGAAATACAAGAGGAAACATGTGTTCTTGAGAAGTGTAGATGAGTTGAAGCCTAGAAGGAGTAAAGAGGAGTGCTCAAAAGAGGTTCTAGAGAATAGAGAACCAATTGCTTGCCAAAAGACCGAGTACAAAGGAGAGCTTGGTGTGGTAAGTGGAACCAGGGAGGACTTGCTATTGTAGAGGCTTTAGTGCAGCTCATAGTGAATGAGTGAGGAACTCATAGAGATGGATAAGAAGATGGCTACTGAGAGTCATAGCAGAGGTTTTGAGGAAGACCAAATTAGAAGAAAGATGAAGAAAGAAAATGCTAAGACAAATGGCAAGAGGACGAGTCAAGAGGAAATTGAAAAAGAGATTGCAGAGTTGAAAGAAAAACTCGATGTATTGATGAGGATACTAAAGGAAAGCTAGAGACAATGTTGGATATTAAAGAAGAAGCTAGTGAAGTGGCATAAGTTACAGAGAAGGCTACAACAAAGGAAGGTAAGGTGGGTAATGGGAAACTCAGAGAAGATGAGTTGGAAATGGAAGTGTCCATTTGTAAACTAGAGCAAGGTGAAGTTCTGGGTGAAGATGAAGACTTGAAGACTGAAACATCAAGTGAGGGCAAAAGGTTGCATGATTTTAAATCTGATTATTTGTGTATGTTTGCAGGTGAAACATGTAAAGAAGGAAAAATTGTTGGTGTTGACATAAACAGGGAAGAAAACAGGCAGAATCTAAATTTTGTTTTAAAAGAGGAAGTAGGGAAGGATATCAAGCAATCAAGTAATGGACTTGATGAGATTGAGGAGAAGACCAGTGAAATATTTCTAAGTCATGTAAACTTGGCATCTTGGCATCTTGGAACTATAATCTTGGCATGAAGTAATTTTTTGACTTCTTTCTGGATCAACTGTAAAAGCAAAGGATTTATCTACCTGAGCTTCTGCTTGAATGGTTTAATCCCTTCTTTCAATGGAATCTTGTGCTAAATAATACTTACATCATATGTTTAAGATCCCCATAGGACCAAGAAAAAACATCAACATAGTCCTTGAAAAGTTTAATATGTCTCTCCTTATAATTAGGTGGAACTTCATTGAATAGTTTGACTAACCTGGGCTCCTCCTCGATCCAAATATTGTGATCTTGAATCTACTCATCTTGTGGAATTTTCTATGAACTAATAGCTACATGGTTGGAGTTTAAAAGTCTTTCAAGAGGGATAATTCACCTTGGCAGAGTATTACCTTTAATTGAATAATTTTTTTGATTAACTATAGAATTTTTCATACCACTTACTTCTGCACCTTCTGTTGCTTCATCTTCCTATTGATCAATCTTTATGCCCTGAAAATCTTCAATTATAGTAAAAAATTCTCTAATCTATTGATCATCTTCAAAAATTTGCCAGTGTTTAATATTATCAGGAACATAAGGCCTATTCCTCATTTCAACCTCATATCTCAGCTTTGGATTAATAGGATGCCTAAAAGTACTAGCAGACACAGCCAAAGAATCTGCTAATTTGTTTCCATCTCTTGGAATGAAGTGAATGTTTAAAGCTTCAAATAAGTTCTCAACCAAATCCCACACTTTGTTTCTGTATGCCCTAAGCCTAGGGTGTTTTGCCTGACAATGGTTCTTTATTTGCTCTATAATTAGCTCTGAATATCCAATGACAGAAATTGACTTGACTCCCATTTTTTTTGTTGTTTGCAAACAATGATCAAGAACTCATATTCCGCCATTGCTTCGAACTCCAATTTAAAAGGAAAAGGGAACATATTAACTCCAGGTGCAATTAGAAGGAAACCAGCACCTGTCCCTTCCTTAGAATATACTCCATCAAAGAAGCACTTTCACACCACTTTTGTTTGTAGCTCTGTATTTACACTGGCTGAAGTAAGCTACCTCTGGTTATCTTCAACCAGCTTTTCATTATCATGCAGCATGAAGCAAGAAAAGTCATCTTTCTCCTGGCTATATACAAGTGAATTACTTGCTCCATTTTTTGTAATTGATTTTACAAATCTAGTTTCTCTATACAGCCTCCTTTCTTCTCCACCAAAAATTGGTATAACAACATATATAAAATCTAGTTTCAAAACACCACCCAATTTGGATCCCCATGACCTATATATAAATATTCCAAACCTATCAGGGATATCTACTACCACTACATCCATTACCAAGCTTCTAGTTGGGATCTAGGCAAGTGACACCACCATATCTTTAATGATCCCCAAGCACTTGAATTTATTTGAATCAAAAGAATACACGTGTCTGTAAGGTTTAGTAACTTGTAGGTTTAGTTGTTTCATCACTGATAATGGCATAAGGTTATGTGAGGCTTCTGAATCAAACATAAAATTGTGCAAGAGGAAATCATGAATCAATAGAGAAATGTAGAAAGGAGGGGTTAAAGAATCTGCCTTCTCCACATGTGGACCAAAAACCACTACTACTTTATCTTCTTGCAAGTTCATAGTGTCATCTACATTTACGTTCTCCTTAAGATTGATAAGCTCAGAAATCTCTCTTTGATAATTTGGTGTTTTGACTAACCTTGTGAGGGGCACTTGAAGTTTGATTTTCTCTAATTCTTTAGTTGGACTAAACACTTGACGCTGTTTAGTATTCCTTTCATTTTCATCTTCACCTCTATTCATGACTGGAATCTCTTGTGGAATGAAAACATGTTTTTCTAAAGGAATTTTTCACTTTCATCTTGATAAGGCTCACCTTGAAGCATTTGAGTCTTGCTACTTGAATTCTGCTACTTCTTTCCTTTATTCAATTGTTTCGTAGGTTGTGTTTCTTGTGGAGTCACCTTCCATAAGGGAGCTAGAAATCGCTACTCACCTTCATCTTCTTGACTTCTAGACCTTTTCCTTGATTTCAAGTCATATTTGTTATGTATTTCTGCCTGCATAAAATCAGAAAATTGCTTGCAATACTCATCAATTTCATTCTCATCATAAATGACATCTATTTCAGCATATTCATATTTTTCTCCCTCAACACCTAGATCATCTTCATCTACTACATACAACATGGAAATATGATCATCATGGTCCCTAGAATTCTTTCGTATTTCATCACGATCTACTACTATATACAGTGGTGCTTGAATATGATCTTGATCTTTTCTCTCCTTCTGCAAGATTTCAAGAGGTTGCCTTCTATATTGAGGATTAAAATTTCTGTTATGTTGTGCTTGCCTCTGAGAAAACTTACTTTCCGACTCTAATTTAATCAATTTATTTGACAATGTTTTAATTACATTACTCATATCCTCCAATGTTGGACTTTGAGAGGAATCTAATTTAGACTTTCCATTATCTTGGATAGGCTATGACTCTAGTGTTTTTCCTGTAGCCTCCAAATTTGCTTCTATCTCTAGTGCATCAATTTGGATCTGATCAAGGGTTGGGATCTCCTCTCTCTCAATGTAAATCCAAAATCTGATTCAAAAGTCCCTGCAAAAGTAATTTTTGCACCAACGGGGGGGGGCTTAATCTCCATTAGAAGACTATTATATAATTTATTAAACCTTCTGATGAATTCAACAACATTTTCATCAGATTTCTTCTTGATAGTATTAAACTCTGTCAGTGAATACCCATGGTCTCTTTTCTCTCCCCATTTCTGGGTGAATAGGCGCTCCATCTCTTCCCATGTAGGAATAGAGTTATTAGGAAGCCCTTTAAACCATTTTTTTGCTTCTCCATCCAAGGATTGGACAAAAAGCCTTAAAAAAACATCAAGGTGTTCAAAATTTAAGTTTTTTGCAAAATTACAAAATATTGACATATGATTCTCTGTTGTCTGTTCATCCTCCCCTGTGAAACGAGGAAGAATCTTCAAGTATTCTTGCGGAATTTGATTCAACTATTGTGGCAATTGAATAGGTGCATACCTATTCATCAAGAATGCAAGTGCTTGTTAGCTCCTAAATTTACTGAAACTTGATTACTAGCAGATGTGGAAATTGATTGACGAGTATATGGAGTATGAGAAGGTGGCAATGTAGTTATAGGTTCAGGTTGAATAACTATAGCAGATAGTAAAAAAGAAATAGACTCTAGAGACTATTCTTGACAGTGGGGTTCTTGAAATGAATTGAATGTAAAAGGTGACTCTTGGTTAGATGAATGTTTGGATGAAAGATGTGATGAAATGCTGCTAGGTGCAAACAGTGTAGGACTTGGTGTAACTGGATTTTTTGGCCTTCCAACCCTCCTGGAAACTAGCCTTTCAGGATTTGAAAGGGCTTGAACTTTCTGCTGTGATGTATCCGACCTTGTATGAGGCCTCTTTGGAGCCAGACTTATTGCTTTTGTCTGAAACAACTAAATATTTCCTCCTCACTAAACAGCTAGAGGAAAATATTGAAAACCTGGGGAAAAGTGTTCTTATCTTCTCTCCCGGCAATAACACCAATTAATATTGTCCATTAAGAAACCAATTTCCTAGCTGTGTAGAAATTGTATTTAAGACATTAATGTTTATAATTATTGTCACTTGTTTGTCACTCAATTGTATGTTGTATTCTCAAATGAAGGACCTAAAAGACTTGGTTTTTAACCCTCAATACCTAGGTGACATGAAAATCTCAGAATTCCTTTTAATTTCTGAATATGAATGACGAATGAAGAAGCTTGAAGAAGTTAGAGACAATATGTTCTTTTACACAAAATCTACTATCCGTGACACTTGATGAAGTTAAAGATAATATGTTGTCTTACACAAAAAGTACTATCTGTAACTTAGAAGAAATGGAGAGGTAGGAACTTCAAGTATAGGAGCGCTCTTTTAATGGATTTTAACTTCATTTACATAATCAAATAAAGGCCTATAGCTTCATTACCATACTCAAAGGAAGAAAACATATGATGACACATAACAGAGAAGTCACAAAATCATACCCAACAATGTGTGGAAGACTTCTGATTCTTTTGTTAATCAATGGTTTTATCATGAATACAGTGGCCTAGTCTCTACGTTTCTCCAAAGTTTGAACCCTTTCTCTATAAATTTTCCTCCTTTTATACATTATGAGATAGCTGGTAATCACCAAAACTGTCAAACTACTTAACTATCTCCTATCTGCTTAAAGTAAAATTTATTGCAAAATATTACAATGGAGGGTAAAGACACCTCATTAACAAGAAAATAAAATAACAGGAAGTAACAAAATTTAGAAAACTAATGATGGTTGTTTGTTGTTCATATATGTGGCCTGGTTGCTGATGAAGTTTCTCTGTTGATGTTTTTATAATGGTTAGATTTTTTTAACAGAACACAATGCATTTTAACAAAACCCCCCATGTGGACTTGTGGGCCGAAAACAAACGAATAAAGCCCCAAATCATTACATATCGGGTCCACCTAAGCCATTAACCCTCACACACATTTGAGCGTGATCACTATTCGATCACTCATCCAATGGACAATCCGATCCTTTGGAACTTAACGAGACTTTAAGCCTTTTGAGCAAAACCTGATCACATCCATTTTTTAAAAACCCATTGACTCCCACATGGACCCGATAAGAAATAAAACTGCCAATTAAAAATTAATCAGGTCTGATTTTAAAAATAAAAACCGATTACTTTTTGACGTGATATCCATTGGATCTTGTCCCTTTCGATGAATGATTTTGATTGATCTAGACTTCAACGTATTAGACTACATTTCATACACCATCAGATCCAATTTTTGAAATAAACCTCATCCATGTTATCCACGTGACTACCGTTGGCTCTGTGGCTTATTGATCGGGTGACATAGATCTTCTTCTAGGTCTATCACTTTCAAAAGCCATTAATAATATAAAATCAAAAATTTCTTTTAAATATCTGCATTTCCTTTTATTTCCATTATAACATAATATTTTTGATTTTCTTTCATTTTGTGATAAAACTGAAAATAAACTTAAATAACAATGGATACTACAATAGCTTCCATCCACAAAAGTTTCCTATCTTGAAATCCTATTGAAATGCCTCCTTGGGACACCAACGTAGCCTTGGTCAAGGTAATTGCACTACAGAGAAGGTAGGCCCATTCAAGGTTGCACTGCAGTGCACTTAGGCCCTCTTTGACCTGCACTGGATGAGAATGAGTGAAATTGGCATTGGATTCTAGGAATATTCTCTGATTCTAGAGAATTCTAGAAGGATTCACAGCTCTTATCTCATCCTATGAGGTCAACTTTGGATGGGCCATGGATCAATTATCCCTCTATCTTCTCATCCCTTTCTCCATGGAAACTAACTCCAATTTTGGAAATCCATGCAATAACAAATTTATGAGATAACCACCTACATTTCCCTATAAATTGACCACTCATCATAGTGATCAAGGAGGCTGGAATTTGAAGATTGTAGAGAAATATTATTGGTTTGAGATTTGAGTTCATGTCAAATAATGTTATGCTGCTGGATTGGGGTGATTTTGGTGTGACAAGGGTTGGACTGAAGCTTGATGAGTGACACGGGATCGAATCGCATTGGGTGTAACTCTTCCTTCTACATTGATAAAGTTGTTTATTCCTTTTCCCATATTCTTGTTCATATCTATGATGCAAATATCTTTCAATGTTGTCGATTCAATTTATTTATAGTAGATAGATTGTGTACTTTGATCGTTGTCATCTTTTGTTTCTTTTGACATGTACCAATTGAGAGAATTCAGTTGAAGTGGGAGTGATGGGAGCAATTCAAAGGAGATCAAGGAAGCGAAAGATCACAGGTAAGTTCCTTCATCTCATCTATCTATTATAGGAAAAAGTTAAACAACTTTCTTTTTGTTGTTCTAAGGGTAGCTACACACTTAGGGAAAATGTGTTTATCCGTAGATACAAATTCCATATAACAAATTGGCGACTCTGTTGGGGAACGATTGTCATTCCTGGTAGTTTATCCTCATCATATTACATCTTAGTAGACTTTACTTGACTTCATTGATATCTTTCAATCATTTTGAAGTGTTTTTTGTTAAAAAGTGTGCTTGAATGTCTCCTGATTTGACTCTCTAGCAGTACCGCAGTGTTGGTCTTCACACACTACACTGCAGAGCAGCCTTAGCTTAGAGACAGTGCACTGTAGTGCACTATCTCCTACTCAGGGCTGCACTAGTCTCTCAAGCTAAAAAAACCACCTTTGGCTTGGTTTTTCCCAAATTTGCTTTTGATGTTGTTTGTTGAAAGATCAATGTTTTATATGGTTCTAAAATCAGTTTGTATTTCTTCTCCTAGCCCTACTTTGACCTTGATTTTTTAGTGCTTCTTAAGTGATTTCTTTATCATTATCAATTGATTTTCAAAGTTAGCTTACATCGATTAGTCTTTTATGAAAAATAAGTTTCATAAAGTCTTCATTTATTTGAAAAGAAATTGTCGTAAAGTCTTCATCTCTTACGGAAAGCATTGATTTATTGTATGTTCATTTAGTTTCCTTTTGTTCATCTAAACATTAAAGGAAATGAAAATAAAAACTTGCATTATGCATTTAGAGGTTTGTGTGTGCTTGTAGGAATAGTATAGGGAAAGTTGCATTAGATGTGCTCTATGCTCTTTGTTTAAAGATTCTGATTTCTCTATCCCTTTTAGTTATGGTTTTCATTGTTCAAATCAAATGAAAAGAATGTTTCTCATCATAGTTGCATTCTAGGAGTTTTAGAAACATCACGTGGTAAACCTGAAACACAAATTTTTAAACAAGATCAACTAAAATTTATCTCAATTAACTTAATGGAGCATTGTAACTTAACACACAACATTTAGATGTCTAGGCTAGAGACATATTCTAGTGTCGATGAACATAGCAGCTATCACTAATTGTTTGCGATACATTCCGAGTGTGATACCTCATTCCAAATACGTAATTATATCATAGCTCATCCACGTACCTTCAGGTATATAGGGCAGTGTTATAGTACAAAAGGTATAAAGGAATGCTCGCACTGTGTGGTTTCGCATTAGACAACACTAACATGGATTGGGCCTCCACTTACTTTCAGGTATATATGGGAGGACTACATTAGGTTACTATCCATCCATATGTAACCAAGTTGGTCACCTTGTATACTTTGATACACCTAAAACAACATTTGGGGAGATTACCTACATGTATGTTAATTCCTTAGTTCATTGAGGCTGAATATTGTATTTCACGGTTACTTGGATCCTTTTGCCTAGATTATCCCTCTTTTCTTTTGTTATGTTATTTTGATTAAAATAAAATTAATTGACTACGGATAACATCCTCCATGCCACTCCTTATTTGATCTTAGGTTAAGACATATGGCAACACCTCCGAAGTCCACCGATCAAGGAATTCCTTTTGATGGGAATCCTAGTCCTTTTCCTTCTTTTGGAAATATTAGTGCTCCTTATATGGCTACATTATCCCTTCCAGGATTTACCATTGGCTTGCAAGTATGGTTGTTTTCAACCTACTTGGTTCAAAATGTTGTGATTTCTCCGCAATCGAGTACTCCTCCACTTGGAAAAAATCAACCTCCAATTGATCATAAAGTTGACCCATTACCTTCTTCACCTATTGTTTATTCCTCCCCTTCTTCCTCTTCGCCTAGTGAAAGTATTAACACTAGTAACCAAGTGGATAAGAACAAGAAGAAACAGAAGAAGAAGAAGAAGAAGAAAATTTAGCGGGGAGCAACGAAGCAAGAATTGCTTTGAATGCAACTTTTGATGAGAAACCGTCTAATAAGCCTCAGAAACTTTGATATCCTTGCAAAATTTGTACAGGAGACCATCTTCCTCGAAACTATTCTGGTATTCCTCAGATCTTAGA
Source organism: Pinus taeda (assembly GCA_000404065.3). Taxonomy (NCBI): domain Eukaryota; kingdom Viridiplantae; phylum Streptophyta; class Pinopsida; order Pinales; family Pinaceae; genus Pinus; species Pinus taeda. Next base: position 73,732 of record APFE030004658.1, read on the forward strand.
AGAATGGTCTTCTCATTCACATCATCCTGTGTCATCAACTTTTGGAGATCATGCTGGTGACACACCATCAACTAGTGGTAGTATAGTTCATGGAAAGAAGGGTAAAGTTAAGTTTCCTTGTAGGTTATGTGAAGGGAATCGCCCCATTCACCTTTGTCCCTATTTGGATGAAGCCCAAAAAGTATTGGATAATCGTCCTTCTTCTCTGCAATGACTTCCATTTGGTTACATGAGACTCTCCCTTAATCATTCACTATTTGATGAAGTGATTGACCCAAATCAACCAGCAGTCAAACCCACTCTCTTTGAATGTGAATCCCATGAGTCTATAGATGACCAATCATAGGTCGAGGAAACAATTGACTTGATTGCACCTTCAATTAATTGTACCTTCCCCGTAGAGAGTAAGTATGATACCACTCAGGTTCTTTCCGTTTCTTCAGATTCCAATGAGGTTGGAAGCAACCCTCCAGTTCTATCAATATAGGAGGAAAATCCTCTGATTCTCATAACTCAAGGGGCTAATTTTCCTGTTCTTATGGTACCCCTCCATGTAGTCTGGTCACTTCCTTTGATTGGAATCAACTAGCAGGATTTCGTCTTCCTTCTTATGTGCCTTTCCAGATCATAGTGTAGGTTTATAATATGATTGTATATGGAACTATTATAGATGAAGGTGCATCTGTGAGTATCCGTTCCTCCACTACTTGGAAAGCACCTAGTTTTCTGCCACTTGTGCTTGTTACCTAGAATCGGTTGGCCTATAATAGAGGAACCTACCAACCATTAGTGATTCTTCCTCAATTTCCTATTACTATAGGAGGAAAAAATGTTTATCTCAATGTGATGGCAGTCCCAGTCCCTTTAGATTACAATTTACTTCTTGGGTGTGACTATGTTTATGACATGGGAGCTACTCTCTCAACACTCTTTCGAGTGATGTGTTCCCCGCATGAAGGTAGAATTGTCACCGTTGACTAGCTTTCATTTCCTAGTTGACTAGTTGAAATATGGCTTCTAGTCAACCATCTTCCCTAAATGGTCCTTTTGTCCCAATGGTATCTTCCCCACCACAGGTCAATTATGTGGAAACCCATTCCATGCCTACATCAACTGATGATAAATTCCATGAGGTTCTGCATTATGTATCGGGGGAATTGGAATGAGATATCTCTAATGGATTCATTGCTATTTATCCCTTCCAAAGAATTATTCTCCCATCTGATGAGAACCTCTTGGAAGTCCTCATCTCTTATGGGTCCTGATCAAGGAATATGAGCATAATTCCTTGTCTTGTGTCAAGCTTGTTAAATAATGAAACAAGGAATATGAGGATATTCCTTTTACTGTGTCAACCTCATTAAAAAATGAAACAGGTCCCAGAGCACAGTGCCTTGTCTTATGTCAAGCTCGTTAAAAAAATGAAACAAGGAATCAGAGCATAGTTCCTTGTCTTGTGTCAAGCTCGTTAAAAAAATGAAACAAGGAATCTGAGCATAGTTCCTTGTCTTGTGTCAAGCTAGTTCAAAATGAAACAAGCTCCCTTGGAGCAAAGTTCCAATTGAATTCTTTGATTAGATCTCGTAAAATCCATGCACCTGATAGCTATGAGAAGTCTACTTAGGTGAATGTAATGAAGCTTGGGGGGCATGCACCTAGAATCAAGTCATTATGTTGGGGGCATTTAAACCAATCTCAAACATAGCTTTTCTTTCATTTCCAACTTGTGTAAAAATGAAACTGAATCCAAGAATAGTTTTTCATTTCAAGCTTGTGTAAACAAGAAACTGAATCCAAGCATAGTTCCCTATGATTCAAGCTTGTGTAAAAGTGAACCCATTTCCATTTTAACCCTCATGATTTCCATTCTATCAACCTCTTCCGTCAGATGAACCTTGGTATTTCTCCTTCCATCGTCACTATCTACTTCGCCAATCATATGATTTCACTTCATTTTTTTACCCTTTTTTAGGAACAGTTGTAAGGAGTGGTCTTATTAGCCAGTCTTTTCATATAAATCAACATGTTTTGAGAAGTTCCAATATCACCGAAACCAGTTGCTATCCTAGACACCGCTCATTCCTCTAAGTGGAGTCCTCTTTAAGCTCTTTTCAGACTCTCAAAATATGAAAATATTGTCAAGCGCTTGTCCTTTTCATCTCATAATTGGATTGGAAATGACATCTACTCACTATAAGTTTAACCCTTTTTTTAACTAAGATAGAGTACTTACGAAAAAGGAATACGTCGATTGAACATGGTGAATAAGCTTTCTCTTGTATTATCTTACACTTTTTCGGACTTGAGAGACAAATTTACGAAAAAGAACTTCTGGAGTTTTCCTTTTTTCCCCTTTCAAACTCTCTAAACATGAAAAGGACCAAGTTCTCATTGTCGTTAAACTCGTTAAAACATCAAATAGTGACAAACTTGTCCATTAAGACAAGACCTAGTTTCACCTTTACTGGACTCGTTAAAACATCACATAGAGATGGATTCATCCAAAGAGTGGAATTATACTGCAAGCATATGTTATCCTCCTCAAGCTTGTTAAAAAATAAAGAGGTACTCGTCAACAATGACTGGGGAAAATGGGAAATGGATAAATCACTTTATGGTAGTAAGTCGCTCTTGAACATGATAATTTCACTTCATCTCTATGATTATTTGGGTTGTGTTATCTGCTTGATGGTCATCACACCTATGGTTTATCACACCATCCATCACTTTGGTTTTGGGTCAATGCTGCCAATTTATTCAGTGTCACCGACATGTTAAAGAGAAGTCACTCAGTAAACTTCACCCTTTGCAATAGTCATAAACCTTCAGTTTCATGACCGCCATTCCTGAACCTTGTGTCGTCAGTCACATTCTGCCTTCAAAATCATTGCACTTGTTTCGTTTTCTTGATGGGGGATACATCAAGGACCTCCTATGACAAGTCGATTCTTGTCGACATCAGCAAATTATCCAGGAAGTTGACTTAGAAACACCCTTCGAGTACCTTGAGGCTTGCATACATCAATCACAGTTTTCTCGCTTCCAGTGATAGGTTGACATCATAGGCCTTCAACTAAAAGACTTGGTATGGTGTTCGACATCAAAACATCTATTCACACCATGCAGAATGTACTATAGTACCTTGAGAATCATTATCATCGGTGGTTTTTCTCGCATCCATTAACAACTTACATCATTCGCTGGTAATCAAACTGTGTCTTCCCATGTTCGACATCAGATCACATTTTCACATGGTTAGACTCGTACTTGAGTGACCGATTGGACGAGATAGAAGACCCTAGATCTAGTTTCATCCATCTAGACTGCGATTTCAAGAGAGTACTAAATCATCTGTACGAGGTCTTTACACAAATGGTCATCCTATCATGGGTCTATATCTGTAGACGACTATCTGATTTATGTACATGTAATGGAAAGTTTATATGTTGAGTATGGGTATGCATTCCCTAAGAAATTCATGAAAAAATCAAAGATATCATGATATTATGTATTGTAATTGATGCAGGTCAGTGTCCGCTTCAGATCCTCCTCAACACATCATAAAGCATATCATTCGTCATTATCATTTTCAACTTCATGATTTAGGGGGCAACTATTACAGGTATATTTGGGAACATCACTCCCAACATTCAGATCACTACAATTAGGGCTCATCAAACCCTAATTCAATTGTTACATGCCCTAAACAAGTCATCAAATTGAATGCTTCCATCCATGAAAATTTCCTAGCTGGAAACCCTACTAAAATGCCTCCTTGGGACACCAGTGCAGCCTTGGCCAGAGGTAACTACGTTGTAGAGTAGGTAGGCCCATTCAGGCCTTCGCTACAGTGCACTTAGGCGCTTTTTAACCTACGTTAGGAGAGAATGAGCAAAATTGGCATTGTATTCTAGAAATAATTTTCGATTTTAGAGCTTTCTAGAAAGATGCCCAACTCTTATCTCATCCTATGAGGTCGACTTTGGAAAGGATATGGATCGATTATCCCTCTATCTTCTTATCCCTTTCTCTATGGAAACTAACTCCAATTTTGGAAAGCCATTCAATGCCCAATTTATGACATAACCACCTACATTTCCCTATAAATTGACCACTCATCATAGTGATCAAGGAAGCTAGAATTTGAATACTCTAGAGAAATACTGTTGGTTTGAGATTTGTGTTCATGTCAAGTAATGTTACGCTGTTGGATTGGTGTGCTTTTGGTGTGACGAGGGTTGGACTGAAGCTAGATGAGTGACATGGGATCGAACCGCATTGGGTGTAACTCTTCCTTCTACATCACTAAAGGTGTTTATTCATTTTCCCATATTCTTTTTCATATCTATGATGCAAATATGTTTCAATGTTGTCGATTCCATTAATTTATAGTAGATAGATTGCATACTTTGATCGTTGCTGTCTTCTGTTTCTTTTGATAGGTACCAATTGAGAAGATTCAGTTCAAGTGGGAGTGAGAGGAGCAATTCAAAGGAGATCAAGGAAGTGAAAGATCACAAGTAAGTGCCTTCATCTCATCTATCTATTATAGGAAAAGGTTAAACCACTTTCTTTCTGTTGTTCTAAGTGTAGCTACCCACTTAGGGAAAATGTGTTTATCCGTAAATACAAATTCCATATAACACTATTGTCCAACATTCCATATCGAGGATTGATTTGGAAAATCTAACACACTTACTTTTTTCATTTGAGCGATAAGTGAGCTATATTTCCTATTTCAAATTTGTCTCCATATCTCTACCCCACCTTATATCCACCTCGAGGATTATTTGGACATCATTACTATGCTTAGCATTTCAGGGTCCCTCAAGTCTAGTCCTCGTCACCATTTCAGTAAACATAGCTTCTCCCATGGCACCAATGCACGCTTCCTGGCCATTGTGCCCCTTGCCATAGAAATTTATGGAACTTGGAAACTATGTCCTTGTAAACCACCTTAGGCACCGATAAGACAGATAATTCATAGATCGAAATGGCTTTTAGTATTTCCTTCAACAGATTTACATGGCCTACTAAGTTTAGTAAGTGAAAGACTCAGTTGTTTAGATGCTTAGAAACTTTATTCTTAGCCTCTATCGAACACGAAGACCAGAGTGAGTTTGCAATAAGAGAGATACCGAGGTACTTAATGTGAAGGGAGCTCACTTGAGAACTAAGGTTTTTAACCAAATTTCTCTACACTAACCTGTTAGTATTAAAAAAGTAAATACTCAACTTCCCCCCTTTAATAAATGTGCTTGAAGCATCCTAGAAACTTGAGAGGGTTATATCCAACACTCTTGTCTCCTACATCATTGGTTCACTAAAGAACGTTATCTCATCTATGAATAATTGATGCATTATGGGAAAGCCTTGGAAAATTCCTTGAAGGTGCCCTTGTTCAATTATCACCTTTATGTATCTCCCCAATCCTTTTGCTGCTAGGATAAATAAGAAAGGGAATAATAGATCTCCTCGACGAAATCCTCTATAAACTCTACATGTACGTGTAGGTGAGCTATTCAAAAATACACAAAAGAAAAATATGGATATGAGGGATCTGGTCCAATGAATCCATTGGTGGGAGAATATGAAAGATGTCAGGACACTCAGCAAGTATTTCCAATTCAGTCTATTATATTCTTTGGATAGGCCGAGCTTAGTAATAGTCTTGGGTTTCCTACTCTTTTTGAGGGAATGGACTATCTCATGTGCTATAAAAATTCCATCTAGAATATACTCACCCTCTACAAATCTCATTTTCTTTTGGCCCATTAAATGTTTGCGGAGAGGCTTAATTGTCTTAACAATAACCATTGAGATGAATTTGTAAATTACATTACACGGGGCTATATGCCTGAAGCCACTAGGATCACTTAAGTTATTGGCCTTAGGAATCAAAGTAAGAAAAATTGCATTTAAACCAGACCATACTACTTGGAGGTGCCTTGATTCCTCTATCAAGTCATGTAATTCTCTACCTATAAAAGGACAACACACTTTGGAAAAATCTATCATGAATCCATTTGGGCCTTTTGCTTTCACCCTCTTGTAGCCATTAGACTCTAGAATTTTGTTTCTATAACACATCCTCTTGTTTGCCACATGACTCCAATTCTTGAATTAACTTACCCTCTTCCTCTATGAGATTCGTTCGGCCTTCTCTTACAACTATCGATTGAATTTCTTCCATAAGCTCCTCTAATTTTCACTTCTCCAAATGGATGTTATCGAATTCAAAGTGGTTCCATTGGTTTAATTGAGCCTAGAGGCTTATTCTACAACCAAGAGTGAAGGTGATGTCTAAGTATGTCAGTCCCTCTGAAAATAAAAATAAAATATTCTCTAAATAGAAAAGCAATTTCCTTTATAATAAAAAAAGAAAAAAATTAATAAAATATTTTAATGTGAATTAATATTGACCTATATATTAATAACAAAAAAAACCTGCATAAAATGACTCAATGCATTTGTTATGTAATCTCTATAACATTCAAAAATACAATTTAAACAACGAAAACTTACACATTGTTTTTTGTACTCGAAAATAAATTTGCACTAGAAATTTTTTTATCCCTCTTATCTCATGTTAGATCAGTGATTAAGATAGATCTATGTTACTCTTAGTTTCAACTTCTTTAGTTTGAATTAAAAAGTCTACATCTGATTGGCTTGGCTGATTTCTTTTAGATTGAGATCGATTTCCAATAGTCCTTCCATTTTTGAGAAATGGTTAGGGTGTTGAAACCAGAAACTCTCAAATCTGAATGGTCTCTTTCTCGGTGCCATTTTCATTAACATATATAATTTGGAGAAAATACTTCGTAATCTTGTCAATATGCCCATAATTTAGGAAAACCTCACTGGCCTCTCTCAGGACCTTCATAGTAGATTTTCTACTTTTCGTACTCCGTGCATTCGTTGTTTGTTGTTTGGATTGATGCAACTGTGATGTCCCCTCCTTCCCAGCATTAGAAGCCTTAGAATCCCCTTCCAAATATAGATTGATCTGACCCATTGCCTATACAGGGGGAGGAAACGCGGAAATTGTTCCACGAGTATTTCTGGGGCTGCCATTCTAGTCCATGTACGAAGGAATTCCAACCTGGTTTTCTCATCTGCATTCATTCAGATTATCCTGTCCATCCTCGACTTCCCATCTCAACATAAATTTATTTAAATACATTTTTTTCAAAAATTATTAAACGCAAGTTTGCAATTTAATTGATTTTTCTCTTAAATATTCAATAAATATAAAAGATAAATATAAAAGGAATAATGCTGATCATATTTATTATTTTTACCTAATCTTGTGATTCAAAGATCAAGAACCCTAAAAAGCCTAAAAACAAGACGAACCACTTCACAGTGCTACGTACCTATCCTGCAGCTATTGTTTCTGTCATGCTCACTGTTACGCCTCTTGTACATTTTTTAGCATTGTCACGTTTACTGCACAAACCAAATCTACAACTATTTTCATGTGGATAATTTTGAAGGTCAGCTCCCCCATATCCAGTAATAACGTAGTCTCCATTAAAACAGCCTAACCCACAGTCAGATTGCACGGCCTCCAACTTTGAAAAATAGACCAAGGCAGCCTTTAACGGGTCTCTCTACCTCACACCTCTGGTTACTGGTAAGTGTCTCTTGCTTTTACTGAAGCAGCATGAGAGTACACACAAGTTGGCATTGTACAGAGTACGTTTCCATCTTTGGTCATCCATTTCGGTACTGCATTTTCGAAAATATAGGCATATGCTCGTCAGAAAAGGACATTCAAACCCTATGGAAAGAACACAATGGCAGCCTTTCAACGGGTCTGGCTGCCTCACTTCGTATAAAAATAAGCAGTAGTCTATAACGCGATTTTTTGAAAGCCTTCTCGGCAGATTTTTCCGGTCAAAATCCGGCAGCAATTCATTGGAATCCCAAGTTTGATAGCTAGTTTCTGCACAATCAATAGCTCCTAGGGGTTTTTCAGGGCGCTGAATCCAAATATGCAGTTAAAAAACCATTTTAACTGCTAAAAATCAAGATTTAACCTCATTTCTTCCGCCGGCTTCCGTCACCGGAATCTCCAAAAAGTCGCATTATAGGCAACTCCTAAAAATAATTGTAACATTTGGTTAGCTCAATAAAAGTACCACAGGCGCAGGACTAGTCCGTATTACTGTATTAGTTAGATTAGGAACTAGTTTAATTTATTACAAGATTGTCATAAGTTTTGCCCAGATTTATTGATATTATTTGAAATGAGCAATTCATAATAATATTGGGATAAAAAATAAATTTTGTGAGGTAAATAAGTTTCATATTATACTAAAAATAATTTTAAATCTATATAATATTTATATTTTATTAAAATATTTATTTGGGTTTACTGAATGTGATAAGAAAAATTGATTGGAAGATTCAATTTCTATAAATAACATGATAACTTAAAGTTATACTTATATTATATTCGACAAATATATAATTTTTAAAATTAAAAAAATATAATTAAAAATAGAATAATTGGATGGATAAATATAATTTTTAAATAATCTGTTTTCAAATAAAATGAAGCCTCTTATTTCTGGGCTTTGTAAGTTTTTTAAATTCTAAAAAAATTATCATAAGTTAAAAATAATTATTATTAAAATTAATTAATAAGCTAGCCGGTAAATAAAATTATTTTTAAAGTACGTAAATATTTTATTTACTGTGTTAAGAATCCATATAAAATTCATAATCAATTTATTATTTAATAACGGATTATTTATTAAAAAAACATATATATATAATATATATATATATTATCTATTTTTTTTTTTATTTTAGATAAATTTATGTTTAAACTAAAATTGGCGGCTCACTATTTGTGGGAGATACATTTCAATTCAATATGTTTTACAAAAACTTGCAACATATTAGATCTATCTCTTTATTGTTCTTGCTTATATCTTATCTAAAATCCAATTCATACTGGCTAGATTCTTGTGGGTTGGTGTTGGGGAGCAAGTATCATTAATTGCTTGGGGCACCATATCGAAGCCTAAAGAACTTGGTAGCTGGGGAGTACTCAACACATCGGTCTTTGGTAGATCTTTGCTTATAAAATCACTCTGTTGTGCCTTATTCGAAGATGGAATTTAGGCACAAATCATCTCAGCCAAATATCGTTTACAAAAGCCAATTATACACTGGATCAAGATGCCAGAGATTGACATCAAGAGGGGTTCATATATATGTAGGGGTTTCCAAAAAGTGAAGGCATGGTTTTTGCAGAGGTTACAATGGTCTTTTGGTAATGGAAATCTGCTAACTATTGGGAAGGACCAGATAGCTAGTGTGTTGGACTCCACTACATTGAGGGAGGACACTATTGACGCTCTACATTGAAAGGGTATATTAAGGTTGTATTAGGTTATTGACGGGTGGAATGGTGTTCATCCTACTTGGAAAGCCACATGAAACATTAGTTTGTCGAGACAACATGCTCAGGATTGGGATCATTGTGTCGCTGCACTTATAAGAGTTGGCATGTGTCAAAGTGCAGGAGGTGATTCCCCTTCAGGGAATGGGCCTCTATGGAAAGGGGCAGTGGTGGTTGCTGAAATTATTTTTAGTACATGTGAACACACAGGATTTCCACATTAGCGCGGTGATCCATGGCTCTGTGGTGTCTGAAGACCCCTTTAAATATCACATTTGTCTACTGGCTGGCATGGAAAAACAATATTATGATATGGGACAATCTTTGCAGACGAGTCTTTCACGATCTTGGCCGGTGTCCCCTTTGCGGTGAGGATCTAGAAACTATACTTCATCTTTTTCTCATGTGCAGGTTTGCCCTCGGGATATGGGTGACCACTCTTTCCCATTTCAACAATGCCTTTAGGCATTTCACTTCATGAGAGAAATGCTTTCGATGGGGGATGGACGGTAATGAGATTAATGGATATATTCCCATGTTTTTCATCTAGGAGAATTGGAAGGCTCAAAATCATCTCATATTTCAGGGACTACAACTTTATGTTCATAGGATTTGCTCCAATATTATTTCTTGGACAAAATGCATAGAACCATTGAAGAAGAATTAGAAGGACCTATTGGGGAGGTATTGAGCACACATACCAGCCAACCCGCTGGATTTTTTAATGGTGTTGCACAAAGGGGGATATACGGATGTGGAGCATGGTTTCGCATTACTGAAGATTCTCACTACAATTTGCATTGATATCAGGGCTTGGGAGCTAATAACAGGGTGGAATAGGTGGCATTATGGGGCCTTCTATGGTTTTCTACAAAAAAAAAGTCCAAGACATTCATGTATATGGGGATTCCATGACTATTATTTAGGGCATCTTGGGTAGCATGAAATTTCACCCCCTAGATCTCAGAGGTTGGAGGGAGCGGGTGGGTGCTCTCATTCTATCTTTTACTAATTTTGATATTTAGCACATCGACAAAGAAATGAATGTCACAACATGCTCCCTATCCAAAAAAGGACTCGATGTTTGAGAAGGATATATATACTTTTCCTTTGTTTCCGATGGAGCAACAAATGTGGGGTGGATAGCTCTCCCATAGATTTCGCGACAACAACTAGTTTATTTTCACAACTCTTTTCAGTCATATGCAAATAGTTGTTTCCTATTTGGACCATAGTCAATATTATCCCTTTTTTGTGACAGATGATGGCTTTTTTAGATACATAAGCTGGAAATGTTATTTTGCACTTCAGAACATGAGGACTAGTTATTATTGGCACATAAAATATAGCACGATGACATATACATATGTAACTGGGTTTTCATTATGCTCCTTTAAAAAATCCATTTCTATTTTTTTGTCTCAAAAAAAAAGGAAAGAAGAGATTATTCATTTATTTTTAAAATTTGTAAAGTATTTACAATTTTTTAAGAAATAGATGAAAGTTTATATATATATATATTAATATTTATAATTATATATATACTATATTATATACATTTTATATTATATATATCATATATTTAATTGTGAGTTTGGCATTTCTCTTCTATTCCATTTTAAAAAACAAGCAGGTACTATAGAAACAACATCCATAATCAAATGGGCTCAAACTGCACATTGGGATACCAAGTTTGTTGGTGATATGACAACATTATAAGCCATCCAAAACCTAAATAGTCTAAGAATGTTTACCAAAGATATATAAACTCTAGTGCCTTTGTACCTCCTAATGCCATACAACTATAACATAAAAACAAAGACTTGTTATTGTTAATCTATACATAACAAAATTGATTATCCAAACAATGTTAAGAACCATACTAATCATCACAAGATTCAATTGGCACTACGTCTTTGGCACTAGACCCTGCAACTCAGTTTGTGTAATGTAATGGATGTGAATCTCTACGCGGGATATTCGAGCATTTTTCTATTGAATATCGTGTTGAATGAGCTAGAATTCCTTGCAGCTTTCCCATATTTCTGTTGTTGACCCTGAAATTCCTGCAACGATGGTTGTGAAGGCTTTTGCCAATAAAGTTTTCATCATCCAGAAAAAATATAAAGTCTATTAAAACTGAGTTTGGTAGCCTATGGTATGGCCAAGGTTCAAGATAAGATCCCTCCATTCACCTAACTCCTACTCATTATTCGTAGTCTGCTACCCAATTTCATTTTCCCACCGTGTGTTGATTTGGTAGGCTCAAGGGTCTGTACTTTTCCTGTAGGTCATGGCTACTTCCTCATTCAAATCATTATTGTTTTAGCGACTGTAGTTCCTACAGGGTCAGGGTTCTCCTCCCATGGCCACAACTCTGACATCGACCACCCCTTGCATTTCTCCCACGATGCGAGGTAGATTGAGCCATCTTCTGTTATTGTAAGCAATTAGGACAGGGTTTACAAATTTCCACAGACACCAATACCTCCTCAACTAGATGCCTCATCGATGTTGCAGAGAAAGGATCTCAAGGACAACCTAGAGGGAGGTGCCAACATACCTGGCTGAGGTTCGACCCTGTAGGTGTTAGAAAAACATATGCATTGTAATAATAATTAGTATAATGAACCAAATGATATTTCCCCGGTTTATTGGCACAGGTCAGTTCATAAATCTTGACTTTAGTGGCCTATAAAACAACATAATCCCAAAGATAAGAGACAATACGAAAGAACGAAATTACCCCCACAAACCCTCCACGAGACAGACTATCGATAGGGTTCTTATAAGGTACTGAGTAATTAAAAATTACAACCACACAATTAACTCACAACCTGACTAAATAAAAGTTCCAAGGATGCATTAGCATAGAAGGTGGAAAGTTACTAAGAAATATGGCGTGTTTTTCGGTGAAGGACCTCGAATCCCTAGATAAACCAATGAAATAGAAGACCCTCATGCCCCACATTTGCAAAAGTAATTCTATTTGAAACCAAAAAAATGCACTAGGAGCGGTGAGCAATAGTCTTTTGTGACCTACAATACATAGAGATCATGGTATAAAAAAAAAATTAACTGTGTGAACATACATGTAGATATGATGACCATGAGGGTAACATCTTCCCAATATAGTTAGGGTTTGGGCCTCGCCTTTACCGCTCCCTACCACCCAAATGATGAAGCCTTGTCTGAGAAATCCTGTAAAGATAGCCTTGGTTCTAAAATGTTGTTCGTAGCCACCTGTAATGAGTCCAAAAATCGTTATTGCGAACCTTTCCAAGTGTCCACATTTTGGAGTATTAATCAACCTCACCAACTTTCACTTAGGGTGATATGTGTGAGGACGGTCAAGCCACCACCCACCTTTCCTTATCATTAATGTCATGTTAGTGGCACGGATCCCACCAATGCCCCTCGACCCCGATCGAGGATATAAATATAAATTTTATAATGAAAATTTTCCTCTTATTGATGTTATATATATATATATATATATATAATATATATAATATATATATATATATATATATATAATATATATATTATATATATATATATATATATTATATATATATATATATATATATATATATATAATATATAAAGAGAATGCTACCGAGTTATAACATATATTTATTTGCCATAGTAAATTGAGAGTTTACTAGTAATTGAAAGTTTATACCAAATTATACAAATCACAATACTGCTATAAATTTTGTAGAAGGACCAAAACAGTAGAATAAATTTACAAAAGTACATGCTATATAGAAAGAGAGACTGAAATGACCACAAAAACTAGAGATACTATGAAACGAGAGCGATGCCATCCAACAATGCACCCACCCTCATTTCCCTTGGATGTTGGACCCATTTATTTCTAGGAAAAGGAACTCCAAAAGCATTTTAACCAGGAGTTTCACTAGCAACAATTGACAATATCTCCAAGGTGGTTACCCAATCACAAAGAAGATGAATTTCCGCCTTAAAATCCTCCAGAGTATCTTCTATTTTTGAATGATGGCAAAAGAGCTTTCCTCCCAAGAAAATTTGGAAAGAGCGCCTCTTCTTCTCCACCATGTTCTCTAACTTTTGAATTGAAACAAACATATCCCGGTATGCATTTAGCATTCTATCGATCACAGTTTCGAGCTCCGCATAATCATGACGGTCTGGGATATCAACCATGCTGAATTGGAGATAGGAATTACAGTAGGAACTAAGAAGACAAAGCATCAAAGAGTGAGAGTTCAAACAACCTAGAGCATCGACTATAAAAAAAGTGAAGAAAACAAGAGGCATAAGGTATCATTAAATATAAGAAGTTCAAGGCCTCACATGAGCCAACCTATCTTGAAATGAACCAAATTCTCATTGCAGAGGCACTAATGCAAAGAAACTACGATAATGGGACGTTCGAAGTCTGGAAGAATAATTTCATTGCCATTTGAGGTGAGCTAGACTCCTTATAATAATAGATATGGAGATGTTCAAGCCGCTTTCCCATTAAATGTGTATGACCGGTGTTTGTTTTACTTGCCTGGGCATATGTCCACCTATACTCCACCTTAATAAACTTGTGATGTTTGCTATTATTCTAAGGCTAGAGGTTAGGTAAATGAGATTGGGAAGGGAAATCCCAAGGATCCACCAAAAGAACTTCTAGCTTGCTTCAAAAATCATGTCGAGATATTAATAATTATAAGATATGGTCATTTCAAGGAATTGGGGGTATAATCTAGCTTTGATTACATTCGATTTCTCCTTGAGCCACAACCCTTTTTTTGCAAGAATATCAACCTTTGAGTTTAAATGTCAAAGACTATGATAACAATTTACCTCTTCAAGTCTTGCCTTTAAGGAGAGGATTCTCTAACTTGTTGTTGCTGACTCTTTGGAAATACCTTTCTTAGCCTTTGTTAGTTGGCATATAACAAGCATTGAGTCCCTAGAGACATTTAATTTTAAGTTTTGACATTCTGTAGTGATTTCGAGCCCCTTCCATAGAGCCAACTATTTAGCTTGGTTGTTAGTAGTCATTCCAAAATTCAACACGAATTGAAACAAAATCTTTCCATCTGGACCAATTAAGATCCATTTTGCTCTTACCTCCCTTTAATCTTAATTTTCAATAATAATAAAATATTATATTTATTTTCATCTTTTAATGTTAGTTTATAATTTGTATTTCTGCTCCATTTTTTTTTTAATATTTAATATTAAAATATTATTCATATCCATATTTATTATGATATTTTAAATTTAAATAAAAATTCTTTTATAATTGTTTCGTTATTCTTCAAAATTAATTCATTAAATCGAAATGTATTAAGATTTGAATAATAAAATGTTTAGTTTTTTTAATTTTATATTATAAAAGTATTATTATATGCCCTATTGGGCATTATATATATATATAGTATATGCCCATTGGCACATAGAATATACTTTATGAGGTTGTTAAGTCACTGAGTAATGTGAAGAGTCGCACTTAAGAAATTTTATGGGCAAAAATCCATTCAAGGGTTAGTGTGTGTGAGAGAAAGTAGTGATTTGGGCAAATTACATGTCGCTTGGTAACGGTTTCTCAAACCACGAATTAAACTTGATATAACCTCTAAAAAAAATTAAACAACTCACAAAAATAAAATATATTAATTTTATTATGAATGATTAAAATAATTACATTAAAAAATTTATAAATCTGCATTTAGAAAAAAGAAAAATACAAATCCAAAAAAATCGATTCCTCACATTTAATAGATACAGATAAACAATTATAAACTAAATTAAAATATTTTTTCTAAAATTTCTTATATTTTTTATAAATATTCACATAATATTTTATTAATACTAATTTTATTATTTTTAAATGCACAAGGTTTCCCATACCAAACTGTAAATAAAACTAATAATATTTATTTCTTTTTTGACCAATGTTTAGGGTGTTGAAACGAGAAACTCTCAAATCTGAATGGTCTATTTCTCGGTGCCATTTTCATTAACATATATAATTTGGAGAAAATACTTCGTAATCTTGTCAATCTGCCCATAATTTAGAAAAACCTCACTAGCCTCTCTCAGGACCTTCATAGTACATTTTCTACTTTTCCTACTCCGTTCATTCGTTTTGTTGTTTGGATCGATGCAACTGTGATGTCCCCTCCTTCCCAGCATTAGAAGCCTTAGAATTCCCTTCCAAATATAGATTGATCTGACCCATTGCCCATACAGGGGGAGGAAACGCGGCAATTGTTCCACGAGTATTTCTGGGGCTGCCATTCTAGTCCATGTACGAAGGAATTCCAACCTGGTTTTCTCATCTGCATTCATTCAGATTATCCTGTCCATCCTCGACTTACCATCTCAACATAAATTTATTTAAATACATTTTTTTCAAAAATTATTAAACGCAAGTTTGCAATTTAATTGATTTTTCTCTTAAATATTCAATAAATAAAAAAGATAAATATAAAAGGAATAATGCTGATCATATTTATTATTTTTACCTAAATCTTGTGATTCAAAGATCAAGAAAAACAAGACAAACCACTTCACAGTGCTACGTACCTATCCTGCAGCTATTATTTCTGTCATGCTCACTGTTACGCCTCTTGTACATTTTTTAGCATTGCCACGTTTACTGCACAAACCAAATCTACAACTATTTTCATGTGGATA
Organism: Pinus taeda; assembly: GCA_000404065.3. NCBI lineage: Eukaryota > Viridiplantae > Streptophyta > Pinopsida > Pinales > Pinaceae > Pinus > Pinus taeda. The sequence continues at coordinate 89,831 of APFE030004658.1, forward strand.
ATTATGAAGGTCAGCTCCTCGATATCCAGTAATAACGTAATCTCCATTAAAACAGCCGAACCCACAGTCAGATTGCACGGCCTCCAACTTTGAAAAAAAGACAAAGGCAGCCTTTAACGGGCCTCTCTACCTCACACCTCTGGTTACTGGTAAGTGTCTCTTGCTTTTACTGAAGCAGCATTAGAGTACACACAAGTTGGCATTGTACAGAATACGTTTCCATCTTTGGTCGTCCATTTCGGTACTGCCTTTTCGAAAATATAGGCATATGCTCCTCAGAAAAGGACATTTAAACCCTATGGAAAGAAGACAATGGCAGCCTTTCAACGGGTCTGGCTGCCTCACTTCGTATAAAAATAATTGTAGCATTTGGTTAGCTCAATAAAAGTACCACAGGTGCAGGACTAGTCCTTATTACTGTATTAGTTAGATTAGGAACTAGTTTAATTTATTACAAGATTGTCATAAGTTTTCCCCAGATTTATTGATATTATTTGAAATGAGCAATTCATAATAATATTGGGATAAAAAATAAATTTTGTGAGGTAAATAAGTTTCATATTATACTAAAAATAATTGTAAATCCATATAATATTTATATTTTATTAAAATATTTATTTGGGTTTACTGAATGTGATAAGAAAAATTGATGGGAAGATTCAATTTCTATAAATAACATGATAACCTAAAGTTACATTTATATTATATTCGACAAATATATTCAATTTTAAAATTAAAAAAAAATAATAAATTTAAACAACATGGAAATAATTGGATGATAAATACTAATTTATTTAAATAAATTTATTTTCAAATAAAATGAGCCTTTTATTCTTGGGCTTGTAAGTTTTTCAAATTCTAAAAAAATTATCTAAGTAAAAATAATATTTTAATTAAATTAATTAATACAGCTAGCGGGGATAAAATAAAAATTATTTTTTAAATTACGTAAAATATTTTTATTCTGTGTGTATAGAATCCCATATAAATTTCATAATCATTTTATTTTTAATAACAGATTTTATTAGAAAAAAACATTTATATATATATATTATAATATATTTCTATTTTTTTTTTATTTTATATAAATTATGTTTAAACTTTAAATTGGCCGCTCACTATTTGTGGGAGATACATTTCAATTCAATATGTTTTACAAAAACTTGCAACATATTAGATCTATCTCTTTATTGTTCTTGCTTATATCTTATCTAAAATCCAATTCATACTGGCTAGATTCTTGTGGGTTGGTGTTGGGGAGCAAGTATCATTAATTGCTTGGGGCACCATATCGAAGCCTAAAGAACTTGGTAGCTGGGGAGTACTCAACACATCGGTCTTTGGTAGATCTTTGCTTATAAAATCACTCTGTTGTGCCTTATTCGAAGATGGAATTTAGGCACAAATCATCTCAGCCAAATATCGTTTACAAAAGCCAATTATACACTGGATCAAGATGCCAGAGATTGACATCAAGAGGGGTTCATATATATGTAGGGGTTTCCAAAAAGTGAAGGCATGGTTTTTGCAGAGGTTACAATGGTCTTTTGGTAATGGAAATCTGCTAACTATTGGGAAGGACCAGATAGCTAGTGTGTTGGACTCCACTACATTGAGGGAGGACACTATTGACGCTCTACATTGAAAGGGTATATTAAGGTTGTATTAGGTTATTGACGGGTGGAATGGTGTTCATCCTACTTGGAAAGCCACATGAAACATTAGTTTGTCGAGACAACATGCTCAGGATTGGGATCATTGTGTCGCTGCACTTATAAGAGTTGGCATGTGTCAAAGTGCAGGAGGTGATTCCCCTTCAGGGAATGGGCCTCTATGGAAAGGGGCAGTGGTGGTTGCTGAAATTATTTTTAGTACATGTGAACACACAGGATTTCCACATTAGCGCGGTGATCCATGGCTCTGTGGTGTCTGAAGACCCCTTTAAAGATCACATTTGTCTACTGGCTGGCATGGAAAAACAATATTATGATATGGGACAATCTTTGCAGACGAGTCTTTCACGATCTTGGCCGGTGTCCCCTTTGCGGTGAGGATCTAGAAACTATACTTCATCTTTTTCTCATGTGCAGGTTTGCCCTCGGGATATGGGTGACCACTCTTTCCCATTTCAACAATGCCTTTAGGCATTTCACTTCATGAGAGAAATGCTTTCGATGGGGGATGGACGGTAATGAGATTAATGGATATATTCCCATGTTTTTCATCTAGGAGAATTGGAAGGCTCAAAATCATCTCATATTTCAGGGACTACAACTTTATGTTCATAGGATTTGCTCCAATATTATTTCTTGGACAAAATGCATAGAACCATTGAAGAAGAATTAGAAGGACCTATTGGGGAGGTATTGAGCACACATACCAGCCAACCCGCTGGATTTTTTAATGGTGTTGCACAAAGGGGGATATACGGATGTGGAGCATGGTTTCGCATTACTGAAGATTCTCACTACAATTTGCATTGATATCAGGGCTTGGGAGCTAATAACAGGGTGGAATAGGTGGCATTATGGGGCCTTCTATGGTTTTCTACAAAAAAAAAGTCCAAGACATTCATGTATATGGGGATTCCATGACTATTATTTAGGGCATCTTGGGTAGCATGAAATTTCACCCCCTAGATCTCAGAGGTTGGAGGGAGCGGGTGGGTGCTCTCATTCTATCTTTTACTAATTTTGATATTTAGCACATCGACAAAGAAATGAATGTCACAACATGCTCCCTATCCAAAAAAGGACTCGATGTTTGAGAAGGATATATATACTTTTCCTTTGTTTCCGATGGAGCAACAAATGTGGGGTGGATAGCTCTCCCATAGATTTCGCGACAACAACTAGTTTATTTTCACAACTCTTTTCAGTCATATGCAAATAGTTGTTTCCTATTTGGACCATAGTCAATATTATCCCTTTTTTGTGACAGATGATGGCTTTTTTAGATACATAAGCTGGAAATGTTATTTTGCACTTCAGAACATGAGGACTAGTTATTATTGGCACATAAAATATAGCACGATGACATATACATATGTAACTGGGTTTTCATTATGCTCCTTTAAAAAATCCATTTCTATTTTTTTGTCTCAAAAAAAAAGGAAAGAAGAGATTATTCATTTATTTTTAAAATTTGTAAAGTATTTACAATTTTTTAAGAAATAGATGAAAGTTTATATAT